>NC_069420.1:58347610-58366381 GCF_026875155.1 Cherax quadricarinatus
GGAACTCTTCTATCCTCTCCCTTCCCTACATTTCCGGCTTTCAAATCTCAACAATTCTCTCCGTCCCTTAGACATCAAGCTTACCTTCCGCCAGACTAAACACTCTTCGCACTAATCTCGTTCATACCTCCCCTCCCTCTACAGATGTTCCTGGTGTCTACTCTATTTCTTGCTCCTCCTGTCCTCTTCAATACTTGGAGAAACGGGTCGATCCCCCCCCTTTTCTGACAGACTTAGGGGCACAAAAATAGTGTTGGGCTTGCCGACACTAACAATGCTCTTTTCTGTCACGTCAGAGATCATAGCCATCCTATTGACTGGTCTTCTGCTAAAACTGTTTTTCCTACTTCCAACTCGAACAGTCGCCGTTTAGTTGAATCCTCTCTTATACACAACTTTCCTTGTATGAACCTTAGCCCTGGCTTCGTCTCTGTAGATGCCTTCCTCTCCACAAACATTGTAAAATGCTCCAAACTTCAGAACACCCGTGACTTAACCGAATCCTCATTTTTTCTTCTTCTTCTTTTTCTTCTTCCTCTTCCCCTTTCCTCTCTCCTTTTCTCCTCGGGGTTGTCTTTCCTCTCTCCTGTCTCGTGTTTTTTGTTCCTTCTTTTTTTATTTCACCACTTCCCCTTTAAACGCACCTCGGTGCGCTTGCTCTCCCTCGGTGGGTTTCTAGCTCCTTGCAGTGCTCCCCTTCCTTGTATTTGACTGGCTCGTCTTCCTTTTTTCCCATTTCTACCACTACCACTACTACTACCTCTTCTTCTTCTACTACATCTACTGATGAAATTAGACACATGTGCGGCGTCTGGTTGTCTTTGTTGTGGACGTTTCGCCATCCAGTGGCTGGCTGGATGGCGAAACGTCTACGGTGGGGATGCCCGGGTGTTGTGCATGTGTCATTTCATCCTGTCGGTATTATATACAATTCTTGTACTACTACTACTACTACTACTACTACCACTAACTACTACCTCCACCTCTTCCTGCCTATATATAGCCGTCCTGCTCCTCCTCTGTTAGTGTGACTTTGTCAATGGTCCAAGTCGGACCGAAACGTCGTCGTAAGCTTCTGTCTTTTATGTGCGGGTTATTTGTGTATTGTAAATAGGTATTACATTTGCCATTTTCCACTTATCAGGCACTATGCCAGTTTGTAGTGATATGTTAAAAAGATTAACCAAAGGTATGCTAAGTTCCTCTTTACATTCCTTTAACACCCTTGCAAACAGTTCATCAGGACATGGGAATTTGTTAGGTTTTAGTTTCTCTATTTGTCTGAGGACCATGTCACTAGTTACCGCAATCGTACATAGTTTATCATCATCCTGTTCTACATAATCTATTATTTCAGGAATATCGATAGCATTTTCCTGGATGAAAACCGAGAGGAAGTAAGTATTGAAAATTTCACACATATCTTTATCACTGTCAGTGATCTGACCTGAGTTACTCTTAAGTGGGCCAATCTTGTCCCTAATCTTACTTCTGTATACCTGAACGAACCCTTTTGGGTTAGTCTTTGAATCCCTTGCGACCTTAGCATCGTAATCCCTTTTTGCTTGTCTTATTTCTCTCTTTAATTGAATATATTGATTTCTTAACTGCCCTTACCCTCTTTTGATACGCCTATATATGCCTCTCTTTTGACCAATGAGAAGTTTTAATATATTGTTCATCCATTTGGGATCATTTTTGTTAGATCTAATTTCCCTACTCTGAACAAAAGTTGTCTGGGCAGCTAGAACTATGTTCTGAAAAACGTCATATTGGCATCCAAGATCACCTACCTGAACCATAGTCAGGACATCCCAAGTAATTTTTCAGGCTATGAAATCGGCCAAGCGAAAATCTGGGACAGAGATTTGATTGCAGTTATCTGGGTAATTCCATGATATGTTAAAACTAAGTGATTTGTGATCATTTTTCCCAAGCTCATCATTAACCTAAAAGATTATCAATTAGTGAATTTGTTGGCAAGAACCAATCAAGCAGATTGTTTCCTCTAGTTGGTTTGTCACAACCGTTCTAAAAGGCATCCTGAACCGTATCAATAAAGTCACTAACTCTAGATTTCTAAAGTTAAAAAATCTCCCATTATCTCAACATTTTCATATCTAGATCCCTTTAAATGAATTTCGTCCCCATAACAGCTTACTGCACTCCCTATCAAGGTTTGGGGGCCTATAAATCACACCCAAAATTAATTTGTAATAATATTGGTAGAATTACCGACAATATGTAAAGTAAAAAGACGCAAGTGCAATTGCAACGTTGAACCACATATGCAACCTGGATTTTGTTATCAACTTGTCTAGTAAAGAATTTGTAGTGATCAGCAAGTAGGTCTAAAAACTAATTAAGTTCGCTCCTACATCTAGGAATATCAGTTATATAGACCTACAAGCTCCTCCTGTATGTTGGGAAAACATATTGGCACCCGAAGCCTGAGACATTTAATATGTCAATGGTACTTTCTCTGTCCTATGCTTCCTATCTGCCCTCTACCATTTATAAAAGCATAACAGGATCTCAGTTAGGATCATATATTGCACCCCAAACGAAAGTTTTGCCAGTTTAATAAAATTGACAAAACAAAAGTATACTGTACCATTTCCATGTTACAAGTAGCAAAATGGCAGCAACACGTTCCATTAACATCCCCAAACCTTCTTAGTACGAGACACCATCAAGGTGCCCCTTTTCCCTGGTGGCTAAAGCTCTCGCTTCACACGACGAGGGTCCGGGTTAGATTCCTGGCGAGGGTAGAAGCATTGGGCGTGTTTATTTACACCGGTTGTCTATGTCCCCCATCAGTTAAATAGGTACCTGGGGTGTTAGTAGACTGGTGTGGGTCGCATCCTGAGACAAAACCGACCTAATTTGCCCGAAATGCTCTGCATAACAACCGGATTTCTATATACTAGTATGTTAATTATTATTATTATTAATTATTATTACTATTATTATTATATAAAGGAGGCACTTGACCTTGACTATCTTCAACGAACTTTAACAAATTAATAGTTGAGAACTGTTGAAAATTAGAAGTTACTCAGGTTATAAATAACAGACTTAGTGTGAGATGTTAACAATATAAACACTGTCGCCAACAACGTTTCGCTCACCCAGTAAACACTACACTATTTTAGTTTTTACTAAATTCGTGAAAATATAAATACTTTTAAAAATGCTGGTTCATAACATATCGCATTTTTTTTTTTTGCATTTCTATATATTAAAAAAACTAAATGGTTTGTATAAAATCCAGTTTTAATAAAACAAATGTTTCCAGTTCCGGTACACAAGCGGTTGTGTTGAAGAACGACCGTAAAAGGTCTTCTCTACTACACGGTCGCCATTTTATTTAATAAAATGGCCAAATATTCATACAGCTTCAAGTAAATGTTAAGCTTTCTATTAATAAAAGCAAATCAACACCAAAAGTTTCAAGTCTATCTGAAAAGGCATGATCCAGCAATTGCTATAAAATCGAGTAATTACAAACTTTTTTAATAGTTACATTAAATTTTTAAATTTGCAGCTAAACATTGTTAATTTATAGTGTGTCATCCTTCTTATGTATTTAATTAAACATGTCGTCCTTTTCCCACCAAGGCAGGGTGCCCCGAAAAAGAAAAACTTTCATCATTAACTCCATCACTGCCTGCCAGAGACATGTTTACACTACACTTATAAAACTGCAACTTTAACCCCCCTGCTTCAGAGTACAGACACTGTATTTCCCATCTCCAGGACTCGAGTCCGGCCTGCCGGTTTCCCTGAATCCCTTCATAAACATTAACGTGCTGCTGGAGTGTAGCAAGGTAAGTCCTAAAAACCATCTGTCAATTCGCTCCTATCTAACACGCTCACGCATGCTTGCGGGAAGTCCAAGCCCCTCACACACAAAACCTCCTTTACCCCCTCCCTCCAACCTTTCCTAGGCCGAACTCTACCACGCCTTCCCTCCATTACAATTAAAAATACCCCTCAAAATCATTCTATCTCTTTGCACCCCTCTACATGTCCGAAGCACCTCAACCCTTCTCAGCCCTCTGTATAAAGGCTTTGGTAATCCCCACCTCCTAATTTCCAAACAACGAACTGTCAATATTATATTCACACCACACATTGCCCTCAGACATTACATCCCCACTCCTCAAGCCTCCTCTCTGTTGCAACATTTACCACTCATGTTTCACACCGATAATAAGAGTGTTTGGGATAAAATATACTCACATACATTCCGTCTTTACTTCCATAGACAAAGTTCTTGTTTCCACTGACTCCTCAGTGCACCACTCACCTTTTTTCCCTCGTCAGCTCTATGATTCACTTCATCTTTCATAGACCCATCTGCTGACACGTCCACTCCTAAATATCTGAATACATTCATCTCTTCCATACTCTCCCCTTCCAACCTCTAGAGAGCGATGCTCTCTAGAGCGATGCTCTCTAGAGCGATGCTTGGAAGATGAGACCCTTTCTAGAGAGAGGTTAGGAAGATGAAACCTTTCTAGAGGGAGAGTAGGACGATGACCCCATCCCCTTGAGGAAAGTGAGTGGTGTTTAGGGGCCCCCTCCGGAGTAAACTAAGTGGTAGACACCTCCAAGTAAATGAGTGGTGGACACCTCCAGAGTAAGTAAAATGGTGTGACACCTTCAGAGTAAGGTAATGGTGGGCACCTTCCAGAGTAAGGTAAGTGGTGGACACCTCCAGAAAGGTAAGTGGGGACACTCCCAGAGTAAAAGGAAGTGGTGGGACACCTCCAGAGTAAGGAAGGGGGGACACCTCCCAGAGTAAGGTAAGTGTATGACACCTCCCAGAGTAAGGTAAGTTGGAAACCTCCCAATAAGTAAGGGGACACCCCAGAAAGGTTTCAACTTTCTCTCCGCAAATCTCCGGTTCCAATAAATAAAATTTTTGAGGGTAAAATCCTTCTCTGTAATAAAAAGTAATATAATGATTTTCAGGAAAGAAGAGGTCTTCTTACCAGAAATTACCCTTAACTCATACTATTACCAGATTAGCCAGAGAGAACTGAGAGGGGGATTATAAATTGCCGGATTATATATAATCCCAACAGAGAATCTGCAAAGGAGCCCAGACTTTTTATGAAGTGAACATGTGAGCCTACAAGTAAATTATTTTTCTTTGATTATCTTATGAGTCCTAGAAAATTGACTTCTTTGTTTATTCCCAAAATCCTACTGTGACCAACTACGCTGTATTTCCAGCCAATGTCTAAATTTTCTCGTGAACATGTAATTTATAGTTCTGATGCTAGGTGTATATTATATGTTCTGAGCCTTTGTCTATAATTTATTTTCTATTTGTTCTGATATTCTGCGATGAGATGTTATTTGTAAGAGAACTGAATCTTCCCGAAGTTTAGAAATATATTTATCGATATTTTGTTCTCTCATCGATATTATGTTCTCTGGCAGTGATTTCACACACAAGAATGTCTGGCTTTCCAAACCTTACGTAGCCTTCTCAGACTTTACTTAGTCTTAGCTAGGGGCCAAGACACTCGTCGCAGACCTTGCAAGTGGCTTTTGTACCTTGTGTGATCATACCAGACCTTGCTAAGGGCGTTTGAACCGTATGTCGTCATCCAAGACCTTTCTAGGGTCACAGTTACCTTGTATGGTCCTAACAGACTTGGTTAGCGGCTCCTGTAACTTATGTGATTATCTGTGACCTTGTCAGTTAAGGGCTTATGTTCCTTGCGGGGACGGGCAAGACCTTCCTAAGGGTTCATGCAGTTTGAGGTCAACACAGACCATTCTAGGGGTACATGTTGTATCACATCTTAGACCTTGCTAGGAGCCCATGCAGAGGGTGATGGACTGGTGGGGAGGGTGAAGAACTGTTTCCAGAAGTCCATCTGTGTCCCTACAGATGAACTCCCTCACTTCCCTTGCTGGAGATGGGGTTGTGGTGAAGGGAAGGACTGGGTGAGGGTGATAGCTGCTGGTGTCGATGATGAACTGGCGGTGAGGGTGATGGACTGGTGGTGAGAGTGATGGACTGGAGGTGAGGGGGATGGAGTGATGGTGAAGGGGGTGGACTGGGTGGTGAGAGTGATGGACTAGTGGTGAGGGTGATGGACTGGTGGTGAGGGGGGTGGACTGGTCGAGAGGGTGATGGACTGGTGGTGAGGGGATGGACTCCCTGATGAGGGTGATGGACTACTTGTGAGAGTGATGAAATTTGGTGGCGAGGGTGAAAGGACTGGTGGTGAGAGTGATGATTTGTGGTGAGAGTGATGGACTGGTTAGAGGGTGGTAGACGGTGGTGAGGGGGATGGACTGGTGGTGTGGGTGACGGATAGTGGTGACGGTGATGGACTGGTGGAGAGTGATGGATTGGTGGTGAGGGAGATGGATTGGTGGGGAGGGTAATGGGCAGGTGGTGTGGGTGATGGATTGGGGGTGAGGGTGATGGACTGGTGATGAGGGTGGTGGACTGGGGGAGGGAAAAGTAAATGGAGGTGAGGGTGAGGACTGGTGGTGTGGGTGGTGGACTGGTGGGGAGGGTGATGGACTGGTGGTGAGGGGTGGTGGGCTGGAGGGGGAAAATGAAGACTAATTTCAAGAAGTCCATCTGTGTCCCCTCAGATGAACTCCCTTCCCCACTTCCCTTGCTGGTGATGGTGTTGTGGTGAGGGAAAAGGAAACCCGGTGGTGAGGGTGATGGACTATTATTGAGAGTGAGGACTATTATTGAGGGTGTGGACTGGTGGTGAGGGGGAAGGACTGGTGGAAGGGGAAGGACTGATGGGGAGGGGGAAGGACTGGTGGTGAGGGTGATGCACTGGCGGTTAGGTTGACCGACTGGTGGTGAGGGTGGAGTGGTGGGGAGGGTGATGGGCTGGGGGGGAGTGTGATGTACTGGTGATGAGGGTGATGGACTGGTGGTGAGGGTGATGGACTGCTGGTGAGGGTGCACTGCTGGTGAGGGTGATGGACTGGTGGTGAGGGTGATGGACTGGCGGGGAAGGTGATGGACTAGTGGTGAGGGTGATGGACTGGTGGGGAGGGTGATGGACTGGTGGTGAGGTTGATGGACAGCTGAGGAGGGTGATGGACTGGTGGTGAGGGTGATGTGCTAGTGGCGTGGGTGATGGACTGGTGGTGAGAGTGATGGACTGGTGGTGAGGGTGATGAACTAGTAGAGAGGGTGAAGGACTGTGTTTCCAGAAGTCTATCTGTGTCCCCTCAGATGAACTCCCTTCCACACTTCCCTTCCTGGTGATGGACTGGTTTTGAGGGTGATGGTCAGGTTTTGAGGGTGATGGGCTGTTGCTGAGGGTGATAGACTGATAGTGAGAGTGATGGACTGGTAATGAGGGTGATGAGGGTGATGGACTGGTGGTGATGTTTGTGTGTGTGTGTGTGTGTGTGTGTGTTTGCTTCCCCTAGTTTCATGTCTCCAGAAGTCCATCTGCGGGCCCTCAGATGAACTCCCTTAAACACTTCCCTTGTTGGTGATGGACTGGTGGTGAGGGTGATGGGCTGGTGGTGAGGGTGATGGTCTGGTGGTCAGGGTGATGGTCTGGTGGTGAGGGTGATGGACTGGTGGTGAGGGTGATAGAATGGTGGTGAGCGTGATGGACTGGTGGTGAGGGTGATGGACTGGTGGTGAGGGTGATGGTCTGGTGGTGAGGGTGACGGACTGTGGTGTGGGTGACTGGTGGTGGGGTGAGGGACTGGTGGGTGGGGTGAATAGACTGGTGGCGAGGGTAAATGGCGGGGGGAGGGTGATGGACTGATGGTGATGGCTGGGGGTGAGGGTGATGGACTGTTGGTGAGGGGTAGGACTGGTGGTGAGGGTGATGGCTGGTGGGGAGGGGTGTGATGGTCTAGTGGGAAGGGTGATGGACTGGTTGGGGAGGTGACGGCTGGTGGTGAGGGTGATGGACTGGTGGGAGGGTGATGGACTGGTGGTGAGGGTGATGGACTGATGGTGATGGACTGGTGGTGAAGGTGATGGACTGGTGGTGAGGGTGATGGACTGGTGGTAGGGTGAGGGACTGATGGTGATGGACTGTGGGAAGGTGATGGACTGGTGGTGGGGGGTGATGGACTGGTGGTGAGGGTGATGGTCTGGGGGTGAGGTAAAGGACTCTGAGGAGGGTGATGGACTGGGGGGTGAGAGTGATGGACTGCCGGTGAGGGTGATGGACTAGTAGAGAGGGTGAAGGACTGTGTTTCCAGAAGTCCATCTGTGTCCCCTCAGATGAACTCCCTTACACACTTCCCTTGCTTGTAAATGGCCCTTGTGGTAAAGGGTGATGGACGGGTGGTAGGGTAAATGGACTGGTGGTGAGGGTGATGGACTAGTGGTGAGGGTGATGGACTGGTGGTGAGGGTGATGGACTGGGGGCGAGGGTGATGGACTGGTGGGGATGGTGATGGTCTGGTGGTGAGGGTGATGGATTGGTGGTGAGGGTGATGGACTAGTGGTTAGGGTGATGGACGGGTGGTGAGGGTGATTGGACTGGGGTGAGGGCGATGGACGGGTTGGGGAGGTGATGGTCTGGTGGGGAGGGTGATGGTCTGGTGGTGAGTGTAATGGACTGGTAGGGAGGGTGAAGGACTATACTTCCAGAAGTACGTCTGTGTCCCCTCAGATGAACTCCCTTCCACACTTCCCTTGTTGGTGATGGTCGGGTGGTGAGGGTGATGACGGTGTGAGGGTGATGGGCTGGTGGTGAGGGTGATGGACTGGTGGTGAGGGTGATGGACTTGTGGTGACGGTGATGGACTGGTGGCGGGGATGATGGTCTGGTGGTGAGGGTGATGGACTGGTGGAGAGGGTGATGGACTAGTGGTTAGGGTGATGGACTGGTGGTGAGGGGGGAAGGTGAGGGACTGGTGGGGAGGGTGATGGTCTGGTGGGGAGGGTGATGGGTCTGGTGGTGTGGGTGATCAACTGGTGGTGAGTGTTGATGGACTGGTAGGGAGGGTGAAGGGACTATGCTTCAGAAGTACATCTGTGTCCCCAGATGAACTCCCTTCCACATTTCTCTTGTTGGTGATGGTCTGGTGGTGAGGGTTGATGGACTGATGGTGGGGTGATGGGTCTGGTGGTGAGGGTGATGAATGGTGGTCGAGGGTGTTGGACTAGTGGTTAGGGTGATGGACTGGTGGTGAGGGTGATGGAATGGGGGTGAAGGTGTGGACTGGTGGGGAGGGTGATGGTCTGGTGGGGAGGGTGATGGTCTTGTGGTGTGGGTGATGGACTGGTGGGGAGGGTGATGGACTGGTGGGGAGGGTCAAGGTCTATGCTTCCAGAAGTCCATCTGTGTCCCCTCAGATGGAACTCCCTTCCACACTTCCCTTGTTGGTGGATGGATGGTGGGTGAGGGTGATGGACTGGTGCGTGAGGGTGATGGACTCGGTGGTGAGGGTGATGGACTGGTGGGGAGGGTGATGGACTGGTGGGGAGGGTCAAGGTCATGCTTCAGAAGTCCATCTGTGTCCCTCAGGATGAATCCATTCCACACTTCCTTCGTTGGTGATGGACTGGTTGGTGAGGGGGATGGACTGGTGGTGAGGGTGATGGACTGGTGGTGAGGGTTGATGGACTGGTGGTGAGGGTGATGAACTGGTGGGAGGGTCAAGGACTATGCTTCCAGAAGTCTTCTGTGTCCCCTCAGATGAACTTCCCTTCCACACTTCCCTTGCTGGTTATGGGACTGGTGGATGGAGGTGTGATGTTCTGGTGGTGAGGGAGAGGACGGACTGGTGGGAGGGAGATTGATTGGTGGGGAGGGTGATGGTCTGGTGGGGAGGGGGCGGAACTGGTGGTGGTTGTGTGTGTATTTGCTTCCCTAGTTCCATGTCTCCAGGAGTCCCATCTGCGGGCCCTGATGAATCCCCTTTCCACACTTCGTTTGTTGTTGATGGAGTTGTTGTGAGGGTGACTGGTCTGGTGGTGAGGGAGGGTGGAATGGTGGTGGTTGGGTGTGTTTGCTTCCCCTAGTTCCATGTTTCCAAAGTCCATCGGGGGCCCCTGTGAACCCCCTTCCCACACTTTGTTTTTTTTTAAGTTTGGGGGGGTTTGGGGTTGGGGGGGTAGGGGTGGTTGGGGGGAAAGGATGTTGGTGAGGTTGGGGATGGAGTGGGTTGAGGGCCCGGGTAGGGATAGGGGGTAAGGGTTATGGGGGGGGGTATGGCTTTAAAGGTTTGGACTGTTATGGGGGTGTGGACTGGTGGTGAGGGTGATGGGACGGGGGGAGGGAGTTTGAACTGTTAAGATGGACGTTTTGGTTGGTGTTTGTTTGTTTTGTTGTTTGTTTCCCCTAGATCCAGTCCCAGAATCCATCTGGGGGGCCCCCCTCAGATAACCCCCACACCACTTTTTTGGGGGGGCTGGTTTTTGGGGTTTAGGACTGGGTACGGATGCTGGGGGATGGACGGGGTTGGGGGGGGGGTTTTGGGGTGGTTTTTTGTTTCCCCAACCATGTCCCCAAAGTCCACTGCGGGCCCTCGAAAATTCCTTCCAACACCCCATTTTGTTGGTGATGGGCTGGGGTGATGGTTATGGACTGGGGTGACTGGAGGGGACTGGTGGGGGAGGGGGGACTGGTGTGTGGGTTGGTGTGTGCGTGGCGCCGTGTGTGTGGTTGTGTTTTTTCCCTATTCCATGTCTCCGAAGTCCATCTGGGGGCCCCTCAGAGAACTTCCTTAAACATTACTTTTTGGGAGGGCTGGGGTGAGGTTTTAAGGGACTGGTGGGACTGTAAAAGGGACGGGTGGTGAGGGGAGGAGGGTGGGAGGGTGAGGGACTGGTTGGTGTGTTTGTGGTGTTTTTTTGTGTTTTCTTTCCCCCTTTTCCCAGTCCCAAACCCCCGTCTGGGGCCCTAGATGAACTTCTTCCTAACCCCCCCCAGGTTCAGCAGGTGTTGGCCCCTCCCCAGTGACCTTGCTGGGTGGAAACATGGTCTTGTACTAGCTGTCTACTGCCTAAGACTGTCATGTGGGTGGAATTACAGAGGGGACACAGACAGAAATCACGTCCTGAAATTACACCCACCAAGACAGCCTGAACAGTGAGACCAGCCAGTACCGAAGACTGAGCTGCCTCCAACTCGGCCACCAAGCTGAGGTTACTGAATATTAAATCTCGGACTTCCTATTTATGTTTCAATCGTGGTTTGTTAATTTCTTTTGTTTTTTTACTTAATTAGCTGTAAAGTGTTAAATTTGTCCATATGTCTACAAATAAGCACAATTTATTTAACTTTGCATGAACCCACACACACACACACAACACCACACACACACACACAGGCACACACACCCACACACAATATATAAATATATATATATAAAATATAAATATATATCTATATATATATATTTCTATAAATCTATAAAATATATATCTATATATATTGCACAGACAATGATGGGCATATACGAAATTGTTAAGAACTAAATATTAATAGAATTCTGAAAAAATGTGACTGAGAGTGCACATGTAAATTGCATCGAATCTTATTGGTATAGTACACTAACTTTTAGTATAGTATAAGTATGTATGTAGTATATAGTAAAGTATATATAGATATACTAATTATAAATGGGGAATTTAAAGCAGAAGGTGACAATTTACAAAAACTTATATAGATACAGCACGAAATACACTTCTAATTATCTTATGTAAGAAATAAGAATTAAATCCAGAAAATAATAAAGGAAGTCTCACTTGGTGGCTTTTATGTTAAAGTCAAAGAACACAAGTGCAACTAATTTGACATTTTAATTTGTGCAACGTTTCGCTCTCCTGAGTTTGTCAAGCCGTTACCTTGACAAAGTTCCTGGAGAGCGAAAACGATGCCACCATAAAAAGTACATAATTTTTGCACTTGTGTCCCTTTACTTTACATAAAGTCGGTAATTCTACAACTTATTAGTTTTCCATGTCTTACGTCTGTTATTCTTCACGTCCTGTTACTCAAACGTTTGTTTATCTCGTCTGTTATCTACACGTCTGTTATCTTCAAACGTTTATGTTATCCTTCGACTGGTTATCTTCACGTTTTGTTATCTTCGTCGACATTATCTTCACGTCTGTTATCTCACGTCTTTTAGCTTCGTCTTTCTTTACTATTCTCGAAACAATATTTCGCAGTCCACAAAGACAAAAAAATAAAAAATTCTGGACGAAATCAGGACAGTTTTGAAGACTCGACGACGTTCTTGGGACAAAAATAATTTTCAACTGTTGATGCCACAACCTGGCTGCTGGAACTCCCATCTGTTATTGTTTCTGATTCTCTTATTATTATTAGAAGGTTTCACCACTGTAACCGTATATACTACTGTGATTCTTCAAGAATGTTTCTTGTGCGGTACTTGATATATGGGTACACTGGTCTGAGTTGCTCGTTATTGTACGTTTCATGTGTTTCTTGTGTGTTACTCTAAGTCAGTTTTATGTTAACTAGCTGCACTTGATTGTTACTATATTTGTTGTACTCTTGTGTTACTATATTAATTGTACACTTTTGTAAGCTATATTGATGACCCTTTGTGTTACTATATTGTTGTAGCTCCTTGTGTTCCTAATATTGTTGTCCCTTGTGTTACTATATTGTTGTACTCTTGTGTTACTATATTGTTGTACTCTTTGTTACTAGATTGTTGTACTCCTTGTGGTACTATATTGTTGTAAGTCCCTTTGGTTACTATATTGTTGTACTACCTTGTGTTACTATAATGTTGTACTCTTTTTTACTATATTGTTGATACCTTGTGCTTACATAGATTTATGTACTTTTTTGTGTTAACTATATTGGTTTGTACTCTTGTGTTACTATATTGTTGTACTCTTGTGTTACTATATTGTAGTCCTCTTGGTTACCAAAATTGTTGTACGTCTTGAGTGTTATACTAATATATGTTGTACACTTGAGTGATACTACTAAATCCTCCTGAGAGTGACTTTTTTTGTGTTAATAAACTATTCTTTTTCTATTTACTTACTAACCCTGTTTTCTTGTTATGTTACCTCAACCTATAATGATATTGTAACTTATTGTAATCTGTTGTGCTGCTGTTTCGTTTTTGTGAATACATTTCCGAGCCTCTAGTTGACAGGCCTTGTTGTATTGTTGACGGTGCTAGTTGTACTGTTTACCGGTGCTTTTGTATTGTTGTTGACGGGCTAGATGTATTGTTTGACTTCTTGTTGGTATTGTAGACTTGCTTAGTTGTATTTTTGACGTGCATGTTGATTGTTGACGTGCTTGTTGTATTGTTAAGTCTATGTTGTATTTGTTACCCTTGCTTGTTGTATTGTGATGTGCTTGTTGTATTGTTTACGTGCTTGTTGTATTGTTGACGTTTCTTGTTTTATTGTTGACTTGCTTGTTGTATTTTGACGTGCCTATGTTGTAAAGGTTGACGTGCTTGTTGTATTGTTGTTGACGTGCTTGGTTTGTATTTTTTGCCATGCTTTTTGTATTTGTTTAAACATGCTTTTGTATGTTTGTTGACGTGCTTGTTGTATTGTTGACTTGCTTGTTGTATTGTTGACTTTCTTGTTGTAATGTTGACGTGCTTGTTGTATTGTGAAGTGCTTGTTGGAATTGTTGACCTTTGCTTGTTGTATGGTTGACGTACTGTATGTATTGTTGACTTGCTTGTATGTATTGTTGACGTTGCTTGTTGTATTGTTTGACTTGCTTATTGTATTGTTGACGTGCTTGTTTGTATTGTTGACTGTGCTTGTTGTATTGTTGACGTGCTTGTTGTACTGTGAGTTCTTGTTGTACTGTATGACGTTTCTTGTTTAAGCTGACGTGCTATGTTGCGTACTGTTTGACGTGCCTTGTTGTCAATTTTAAGACGTGCTTGTTGTATAGGTTGACAGTGCTTGTTGTACTGTTGACGTGCTTGTTGTATTGTTGACGTGCTTTGTTGATGCTGACTGCTTGTGTACTGTTGAACGTGTCTTTGTATAGTTGACGTGCTTGTTGATAACTGTTGACGTGGCTTGTTGTATTGCTGACGTGCTTGTTGACTGTTGACGTCTTTGTTGTATTGCTGACGTGTTCTTGTTGTACTGTTGTACGTGTTTGTTGTTATTTCAAACTGACCGTGCTTGTTGTACTGTTGGACTTGCTAGTTGTATGCTGACGTGCTTGTATTAATGCTGACGTCAGTTGTACTGTTGACGTGTTTGTTGAATTGTGACGTGCTTGTTGTACTGTTGACGGTGCTTGTATGTAATGTGCTGACGTCTTGTTGAGCTGTAGCCCGTGCATTGTTGTAATGCTGACGTCTTGTTTTAACTGTTGATACGTGTTTTGTTGTATTGCTGACGGCTTGAGTACTGTTGACGTGCTTGTTGTATTGCTGACGTGCTTGTTGTACTGTTGGACTGCTTGTTGTATTGCTGACGTACTTGTTGTACAGTTTAAGTGGTTTTGTTTGTACTGTATACGTGTGCTTGTTTGAATTGCTTGACTTCCAGCTCAAGATCTCCACACTGTTGGTTTTTTACTACATGAACTTCAGTTTTTCCCCACTGCCACCCTTTCAACAACACTCTCTTCTTACAATGGCGTTTATATCACCCTTACGCAGGTATTTTGCTCCACTAAAATTTACAAACACTTATAAACTTATGAATCTAACTGTAGGAAAATATCGTTAACATAATATAGATCATTATGAAATGCTAATTAAATATTTGAAAACATAAAAAAATTATAAATAGAATTTGCCAAAGAATTAAGTTTAACCATAATTCATCATAAAATAAATAACAAAACTTAAAAAATTATTAAAAATTTATTAATAAAATTAATGAAAATAACAAGTAAAAATAAGAAGTGAATGTATTTTTCATTCATTATATGTGTTTATTATGCAATGTATATGTAATAGTACGATAGTATCTGATCAGAGCAGCTACCTGTCACCGAAGCAGGTGTTCTGACAACAGGTGCAGCTCGACAACAGTGCTGCTGCTCTGACAACATGTGCCTTGCACTGACAGACCAGGTGCAGGCTCTGACACAAGTGCGCTCTAGCCAAGCAGGAAGCATCTCTGACAGCAGGTGCATGCTTCTGACACAGTAAGGTTAACACCGCCAACCACTTACATCAATTCACTATTTTAAGGAGTTTGCAAAACAAGAAAGAAGAGTCAATAATGACTACCTCCAGACATTTTTTCACAAGTAAGATTACAGACTTGGACCTAAATAAATCATGACATAAGAACCTAACTTGACGTAATACCTGCCAACCCTTAAGTTAATCCAGCTGGTCTAATTCCGACTGCCAGATTAATCACAAGAAATTACAGTTCACAAAAGTACTCAAGACTCGTACATGTATCAAGGTTTTCAACGGACTAACAAGCAAAAGAAAACAGATAACTAATCAGAGATAGACCACAAGTAAAAATTATATATTTTTATATATCTTATATATAAAAAGTATATAGATATTTATATATAATATATATAAAATCATATATATAAGTAAATATAAATATTAAATCTATATATATATATTATATAAAACTATTATATGGTTTAAAAAAACTGACATTATTGATAATTACAACACTTGTACAACGTTTATGAAACGTTTCCCCACAATAAACCTTCCCAAAAGTTACACAAGTGTCTGGTTTAAACCACACAATATAATCAGATATACAATCATAAAGACAAATTTGCTGCTACAACCAAGCACAGATCAAAATTCACGAAGCTTGGTAAATAATAACTGTATTAACTTAGAAATGTAGAAGCAACTTTTTCCAGAGTCTCCAGATTAAAACTTGCCTAATTATTAAGCCTAATCCACTAATAAATAATTTTAGAAAAGTTTACAGTAATTTAATATAAACACATGGAAATTGTTTTTTTTTTTTTGTTATAGCTCCAGTAATGGTTTTTACGAGAATATTGGAACACAGATTTTTCGCTTGTCTAATTCGGCAAGAACATCAATATTAATTTAAGACAAAATCGCAGTTTTACCTATTCGGCACGGACAATATATATATAATCTAAACAGGTATTTAAAATGTGCGGGTTATTTTGTATTTATAAACATTTGGCGTTTATATGAGTACAAGGGGCCTCCATAGTAACACCGAGCACACTTGTGTATAACCGACACACACACACACAAACATTTCTGCATCTCCACACTGGTCCTTACAAATCAACACGTTTATATTCCACACGAATAACAGCGTCCATGTACACAATCATCACACACAAACATACAATGCGTATTAACCCTTACTTAATTCTCTAAGGTCTTCAATGATGAATTTAACAAATACACACGTACACACATAATTCATCCACCCTGCCACGTACATACACAAGCACAATCACCATGCTACGTACATACACAAGCACATCCACCATGCCACGGTTACATACGAGGGACAATCACATTCATCACCATGCTACGTACAACACAAGCACATCACACATGCCACGTACATACAGACAAGCACCTTCACCGTGCAACGGTACACACAAGCACATCCACCCATGCCACGTACATACCACAACCATTCATCCATGCAACGTACACACAAGCACAACTCACCATGCGTCACATACATAAAACACAAGCACATTCACCATGCTACGTACAGACACAAGCACATCCACCATGCACTTACATACGCACCACCATACCACGTACACACACAAACCTATCTACCATGCCATCTACACACAAAAATACATCCATTAAGCCACGTTCCCACAAGTACATCCACTATGTCACGTAACTCAGGTACTACCTTTTATGCGTGTATGTTATGTGACTGTAATATTAAGAGGACCATCCTGATTAGTTTATCTGTTATCTCTTTTTTGTTAGTGCGTTGCTCACCTGATATTTGTGCGAGTCTTGCGACTTTATTTGATGTAACTTTTTAGGTGAATAATTTGCTTTGGAATTAGACAAGCTGATTAATTTAAATGTTTGGCAGAATTACGTCAGTATGTATTCTATGTCATTTAGTAAAGATTATAACTCCGTCCAGACTGTAAACATACTTGTGAAAAATGTCTGTTTTCTAGTCTATATACCACTTCATGTTTTGCCAAAACTCCTAAATATTGAATAGAAGTAAAGATTGTTGGGCGTTAATCCTCCGGTGTGTTGTGTCCCTACAGCAGCAACCCATCTGTCGGAGCAACACCTGCAGTCGGAGCAGCACTGCTGTCAAGCAGCACCAGCTGTCAAAAGCCCCATACCCTGCTTCAAAGCATGCAACTGCTGTCAAAGCAGCAACCGCTGTCAAAGCAGCACCTGCTGTCAAAGCAGCACCTGCTGTCAAAGCAGCAACTGCTGTCAAAGCAGCAACCGCTGTCAAAGCAGCAACCGCTGTCAAAGCAGCAACCGCTGTCAAAGCAGCACCTGCTGTCAAAGCAGCAACTGCTGTCAAAGCAGCAACCGCTGTCAAAGCAGCAACCGCTGCTTTTGACCAGTCAGATATTTTAATCTATTGTTCATTCATTAGGATCATTTTGTTTGATCTAATTTCCCTATTTGGAACATAATTTGACTGAGCAGCTAGAACTATTCCCTGGAAAGCATCATATCGGCAACCATCACCACCTACCTGACCCTTAGTCAGGTCCATTCCAGTTCAGCCCACCTAAGTAATTTTTCAGTCCTATGAAATCAGCCAAGCGAAAGTCAGGTACGGAGACTTGATTGCCATTATTAGGGGAATTCCATGATATATTAAAACTGAGTGATTTGTGATCACTTTCCCCAAGCTCATCATTAACCTCAAGATTATTAATTAGTGTTTCCCTACTGGCAAGAACCAAGTCAAGGAGGTTATTTCCCCTAGTTGGCTCTGTCACAAACTGTTTTAAAAAACAATCCTGGATCGTATCAAGAAAGTCACCTGATTCTAAATTTCCTGTCAAATTGCTCCAGTCAATCTGTCTATAGTTGAAATCTCCCATTAGCACAACATTTTCGTATGTAGATGCCTTACGAATTTCGTCCCATAGAAGTTTACTGCACTCCCTATCAAGATTTGGGGCCCTGTAAATCACACTGTCACTTTTTTTATAAATTCCCATATATAATTAAGGATATCTATATATAATATACTATATACTACATATATACTAAACTATACTAAAACGTAGAACAGTATAGTATGCTATACTATATAAATACTATTCGATGCACTATACTTTCAATCACATTTTTTCAGAATTTCATTATTATATATACTTAACTATTTCCATATCTGCCCATCATTGTCTGTGTAATATAATTTAGTTCTAACATCCGTGTGAGACAGTGTAAATATGTGCATGGAAATGTGTGCACCTGAGTGGCTTGAGGCTTTCATTTGTCAACACTTTGTGACATGCCGCACATTGTGGCCGATCCTCTCCACCAGAAGTTAAATTCACAAAGCCATGGCGAAGAAAGGCGTCAGTGTAGGTGCGCTTTTTGGACATTTTCTTGTTCAATCTGCAGAAAAAGAAGAATATCCATGCATACACTGCAAAACGCAAGGTACATAATTTCTCGCATGGCAGCTAACACAAGTTCACTGATGCAAGCACACACCCATACATTCAAAATTGTCAGGCTGCAAGTATCATGCTTGTCAGCACAAGAGCACCGTGTAGCGCGAGACTACAGTGAACGTATACAGCCTCGCATACTCTGCTAATCCTAGCAAAAAACCCTTGAAACGTAAGAACCAACATAAATTTTATATAA
>NC_069420.1:58366881-58409739 GCF_026875155.1 Cherax quadricarinatus
CTCACTTACTCGGGAAAAGGGTCATCCACTTACTTTCTCCGGGGGGGCCCCCAACCCACTCGCTTTCTTAAAGGGAAGGGGTCATCGTCTATCCCCCTCTAGAAAGGTCTATCTTCCAAACCTCTCTCTAGAAAGGGTCTCATCTTCCAAGCATCGCCTGAAAAGCTTTCGCTCTAGAGAGCATCGCTCTCTAGAGGTTTGGAAGGGGAAAAGTATGGAAGAGATGAATGTATTCAGATATTTAGGAGTGGACGTGTCAGCAGATGGGTCTATGAAAGATGAAGTGAATCATAGAGCTGACGAGGGAAAAAAGGTGAGTGGTGCACTGAGGAGTCAGTGGAAACAAAGAACTTTGTCTATGGAAGTAAAGAGGGGAATGTATGTGAGTATAGTTATACCAACGCTCTTATATCGGTGTGAAACATGAGTGGTGAATGTTGCAACAGAGAGGAGGCTTGAGGAGTGGGGATGTAATGTCTGAGGGCAATGTGTGGTGTGAATATAATATTGACAGTTCGTTGTTTGGAAATTAGGAGGTGTGGGGATTACCAAAGCCATTATACAGAGGGCTGAGAAGAGGTTGAGGTGCTTCGGACATGTAGAGAGGGTGCTAAAGAGATAGAATGATTTCGAGAGTATATTAATCTGTAATGGAGGAAGGCGTGGTAGAGTTCGGCCTAGGAAAGGTTGGAGGGGGGTAAAGGAGGTTTTGTGTGTGAGGGGCTTGGACTTCCAGCAAGCATGCGTGAGCGTGTTAGATAGGAGCGAATTGACAGATGGTTTTTAGGACTTACCTTGCTCACACTCCAGCAGCACGTTAATGTTTATGAAGGGATTCAGGGAAACCGCAGGCCGGACTCGAGTCCTGAGATGGGAAATACAGTGTCTGCACTCTGAAGCAGGGGTGTTAATGTTGCAGTTTTATAAGTGTAGTGTAAACATGTCTCTGGCCAGGCAGTGATGGAGTTAATGATGAAAGTTTTTCTTTTTCGGGTCACCCTGCCTTGGTGGGAAACGGACGACATGTTAATAAATACATAAGAAGGATGACACACTATAAGTTAACAATGTTTAGCTGCAAATTTAAAAATTTAATGTAACTATTAAAAAAGTTTGTAATTACTGGATACATAGCAATTGCTGGATCATGCCTTTTCAGATAGACTTGAAACTTTTGGTGTTGATTTGCTTCATTAATAGAAAGCTTAACATTTACTTGAAGCTGTATGAATATTTGGCCATTTTATTAAATAAAATGGCGACCGTGTAGTAGAGAAGACCTTTTACGGTCGTTCTTCAACACACAACCGCTGGTGTACCGGAACTGGAAACATTTGTTTTATTAAAACTGGATTTTATACAAACCATTTAGTTTTTTTAATATATAGAAATGCAAAAAAAAAAAAAAAAAAATGCGATATGTTATGAACCAGCATTTTTAAAGTATTCTAATTTCAACGAATTTAGTAAAAACTAAAATAGTGTAGTGTTTAACTGGGTGGAGCGAAACGTTGTTGGCGACAGTGTTTATATTGTTAACACCTCACACTAAGTCTGTTATTTATAACCTCAGAGTAACTTCTAATTTCAACAGTTCTCAACTATTAATTTGTTAAAGTTCGTTGAAGATAGTCAAGGTCAGGCCCCTTCCTTTATATAATAATAATAGTAATAATAATAATTAATAATAATAATAATAATTAACATACTATTATATAGAAATCCGGTTGTTATGTAGAGCATTTCCGGCAAATTAGGTCGGTTTTGTCTCAGGATGCGACCCACAAACCCGTCTACTAACACCCCAGGTACCTATTTAACTGATGGGGAACATAGAACAACCGGTGTAAATAAACACGCCCAATGCTTCTACCCTCGCCAGGAATCTAACCCGGACCTCGTCGTGTGAAGCGAGAGCTTTAGCCACCAGGGAACGGGGCACCTTGATGGTGTCTCGTACTAAGAAGGTTGGTGATGTTAAGGAACGTGTTGCTGCCATTTTGCTACTTGTAACATGGAAATGGTACAGTATACTTTTGTTTTGTCAATTTTATTAAACTGGCAAAACTTTCGTGGGATGCAATATATGATCCTTACTGAGATCCTGTTATGCTTTGATAAATGGTAGAGGGCAGATAGGAAGCATAGGACAGAGAAAGTACCATTGACATATTAAATGCCTCAGGCTTCGGGTGCCAATATGTTTTCCAACATACAGGAGGAGTTTGCTAGGTCTATATAACTGATATTCCTAGATGTAGGAGCAGAACTTAATCTAGATTCTAGACCTACTTGCTGATCACTACTAAATTCTTTACTAGACAAGTTGATAACAAAATCCAGGTTCGCATATGTGGTTCAACCACATATGTGTTAGTTTTCTGGTATGTGCTCACTCTGTGTTCCGCCTTATCTCAACTCACCATAAACCCTGTGACTGCTTATAATGTAACGGATCCTCGTGAGGATTTGGTTGCATTAGACTGGAGTTCTCTGCACTTGTCATGTGCGTTTCGTCCTTTTGAGATCCCACCCGTCTGTGTCAGGAAAAATAGGGTATTGCAAGGTTTTGTTATTAACATCCTCGTATGGGTGGCCCGTGGCCTGTTAGGTAATGCTCTCGCTTCACACACTGAGTTTCAGCGGTTCGATCAGCGTTAAGGGTGGAAACACTGGGCGTGTTTCCTTACACCTGCTGTCCCGTTCACCCAGCAACAAATTAGGTACCTGGGGGTTAGTAAGTTTATTCAGGTATACACAAATACAGTTATATAGATTGTCATACATAGCAGTATATGTGTAGAGAACCAAGGATAACCCAAAAAAAAAGTCAGTGACTTATTTCCATTGTCCATTAGTCGACTTGTGTGGGTCGCATCCTGGGGGACAAGATTGAGGACCACAAAGAAATAAGACACAGTCCCTCGATGACTCACTGTCTTTCTTTAGTTATCCTGGTTCCAAACTTTTCAAGGTTAAAAATCCGAACATAAACTTTTATCTTATGATTCTGCAATCGTGTCATTACGATTTCGTGAGTCATGGCGACGGCTTTGAAGGGACTTGAGTTAGAGTTCGTAATGGGCCACGCTGGCGGCAGATTCATCTGTGAATACTTGCATTTGTGGTCACAGTGCCTAAGCCAACCTTCCTATGGTGTATAAATACACCTAGTTGGATGAATCTTATTGTAGCCAGATGGCCCAGTGGCTAACGTGTCGGTCTGGAGTTATAAGTCTCACACTCTTTACTTTTAATTTATCTTAGGCAAAAGTATGCCCGTGATAGCGTTCAATTTCTGTTCCATACGTTTCACCCGTCGGAGATCGCGTCCAACAGGCGAAGGCGAAGAATACAGAGCTCCTGAAAGGGGCCAGTATACCTGAAATACGAAGGGAGGCACTGGGCAGAAAAATAGCAAATATCGAACTATAAGCTTAAGGAATCTTACAGGAGACAAGAAACTCAGGATGAACTGAAAACCATAAAACTGAAAGAAACCCAAAATATTTCTTTTCTTATGCCAAAACTATGGCAAAATCATTATCCAGAATTGGACCTCTGCATAGAGGTCCATAGAGGACTTACGCAGATGACAGCAAGGAAATGAGTGAAATACTAAGACCCAGTATGATTCTTTGTTTAAATGAGCCGCTAACCAGACTAAGAACCGACATCCTAAATAAATTATTTATGACCGAGACTTAAAATATAGTCAATTCAAACATCAGTAATAATACCCTAACACCACATGACTTCGAGAAGGCATTAAATGACATGCCCACGCACTCAGCCCAAGGCCCAGGCTCGTGGAACTCCAGGTTCATCAAGACTGCAACAAACTCCTGTTACGTGCCTTTAGCAGTCTATGGAGAGGGGAGTAGCATGGAGATAGGGGTCATCAAAGAATAGAATATAGCCCTACTCCAGAAAGGGAACAGTAAAGCAATAGCAAAGAATTACAGACCAATAGCACTAATGCCTCGTATCATAAAAATCATTGAAAGGGTTACATAAGAACATAAGAACATAAGAAAGAGGAACACTGCAGGAGGCCTGCTGGCCCATACTAGGCAGGTCCTTAACAATTCATCCCACTAACAAAACATTTGCCCAACCCAATTTTCAATGCCACCCAAGAAACAAGCTATGATGTGAAAGCCCCACTCAAATCCAACCCCTCCCACTCATGTACTTATCCAACCTAAATTTGAAACTATCCAAAGTCCTAGCCTCAATAACCCAACTAGGTAGACTGTTCCACTCATCAACTACCCTATTTCCAAACCAATACTTTCCTATGTCCTTTCTAAATCTAAACTTATCTAATTTAAATCCATTACTGCGGGTTCTCTCTTGGAGAGACATCCTCAAGACCTATTAATATCCCCTTTATTAATACCTATCTTCCACTTATAACACTTCGATCAGGTCTCCCCTCATTCTTTCGTCTAACAAGTGAATGTAACTTAAGAGTCTTCAATCTTTCTTCTTATATAAGGGAAAATTTTTTCAAATGCTATTTAAAAATTTTTGGGGTCATCCTACCCTGAAATGTTTTCTAACAAATTTTTGGGGCCCATTTTTAAAATAGGGAAAACCAAACTGAGTTTTCAAAATCTAGGTGAGGCCTTACTAATGAGTAAAAAAATTTAAAGGGAACATCGGGAACTTCTTTTTGCTTACCTTTTTGGGATAAAAACCCCCATAATTTTCTTTTGCCTTTTTACGAAACGCTTAGGCATTGCAGCCCGGGTTATTAAGGTTGCTGCCACCAAAAAACCCCAAGTCCCTTTCGAAATTCTTTAGGGGTTTAATTTTTCCCTACACCTTTTTAAACTTATAAAATCCCGGTTATGGGCATCCCCCAACCCTTCAGAACCTTGCATTTAATCAAATATTAAACCCTGAAATTTTCCCCCTTTTTTCCTTTTGGGACCAAGGAATTTAAGTTTTTTTAAATCCTCCCTTTGAATTTTCCAAAATTAACACGGGGGGTTTGGGAATCAAATTTTTTCCCTCCCATCTTTTTGGGTTAACGGCGAAATTTGCTCATATCACTAGAAATTTTCCCTCATCAAATCTTTTTGGGAATAAATATTATAAACAACAAGGGGGCCCAAGACTGATCCCTGGGAACGCCACTTGTTACAGATCCCCACCCCGGATTTAACCCCTTTTTAAGGGACACTCTCTGCTTCCGTCAGTGACCAGGACTCGATCCACGAAGCACTTTTCCCCAATGCCATGAGCCCCACTTTCTTTAAACAGCCCTAGGGTGCGGAACTCTACCCAAAAGCCTTATAAAATCTAATTAAAAAAATATAAAATTCTTTTGTGGTCAACAGCCTCAAAAGCCTTTACTGAAAAAGTTAATAAATTATTTAGACAAGACCGGCCTTTTGTAAAACCATCTTTTTTATCAAAAATCAAGCTATGTTTTATCGAAAAGGGCCCTTCCCTTATAATCTCAGCTAAAATTTGACTCTAGAAATTTTGCCTAAAATTAAAGTAAAGGCTTTTTTGGGCCGGAAATTTTGGGACGGAAACGACTTGTCCCCTTTTTTAAAAAATAGGAGTTACATTACCATCTTCCACATTTTCATACACAAACACCTTTTTGAAAGAAAAAATTAAAAATATATTTTAAGGGGTTTTCACAGAGTTCCATTTTCCCTTCCTTAAAACCCCCTTGAAAAAAACCTAAACAGGCCCCCCGGCGCCTTATTTTGCTTCAGTCTGTCAATCTGTTTTCACAACCATCCCACTATGACTGTGATGTTACAAAATTTATCTTCTTCTAGCCCACTGTAAAAATTAATTACTGGAATAATTGTTAGTGTCTTCCTGTTAAAAACTGAGGGGAAAATAATTAATTTTAAAATAAAGCAAAATTTCATTCTCTTTGTCAAAGGTGCCCATATTTTTTTTTAAAAGGGAAACCTATTTTAAAATCTCTAACTTTTTTTCTATAAAACCGGAAAAAACTTTTTTTTGGGGTTGGGCTTTTAGAATCCCCAAGAAAAATTTTTAAATTTTCAAAACCCTTTTTAAAGTTTTTCCCTTATCCCCTTTTTAATGTCCCCCCTTAATGTCAAAAATACGATTCAAAAAGGGACCCTAAACCTCTTTTGATACGCCAAAAAAATTCCCCTTTTTTATCCCCCTAGTAGATATTTGAGCCTATTTTTTCTTTTCCTTTTTGGGCCCATTTCTATTTGATCAAATTTTTTTTTTTTGGGGATAAACCCCTTTTTTTGAGCAGCATGAAATTGTGTTCAGAAAACGTCATATTGATAGCCTTTTCCCTTTAAACCCCCATTAAACAAAAGATAAGTTTTTCCCTCAAAGGGCCCATCGAAAATCTAAAAAGGGGCGAAAATCTGGGACGGGTTACTGATTTAAAATCGCAAATTTCGTATTTCCCCTTTCAATGCTAAATGAAATTTGATTTTTTGGTCGCTAGAAACCCATTCCTTTTGAAATTTCAAAATTTAAATTAAAAAGGGGAAATTCTTTTTGCCAAACAAAGGCCCAAGCGGGGTTTTTTCCCCTTTTGTGGGTTTCGGGTCACAAACTGCTTCAAAAAACAACCCTTTAAATACTTCAAAGGGAATTCTTATGATTCAAATTTTTAAATCAAAAAATTTCCCCAAAAAAACATAACTAAAGTTAAATTCTCCTAAATTACAACAAAACGTGCCTTGTGGCCTTAACAATTTCCTCCCATTAGTTTCCCTTGGCCCCCAAACTAATTTTGGGGGGGACGGTTATCACCAAAAAAACATTTTTTTAAATGCCCCTCTGAAAATTCTATCCAGACCGTATGGTTACTTTCAGATTTAAAAATTACCCGTTTTTTATGCAACAGTTCAAGCAATCTCGCCCCAAAAACAATACCACCCCACCCCCCCTCCCAATACTTCAATCTTTTTTGGAAAAAATTTTAAAAAACCCTAAATATGACTTTTCCCCCAGGCGCCCGTTTTTTGAATTAAACCACGTCTCAGTTAAGGCAAAAACTTTCAATTTTACCTACACTACCCCTAATCCAACCCCGTCCATCTTATTCCTAGCACTACGGCAATTAGCAAAATTAAACTTGAAAGACTCTCCTTTCCTTTAACCCTTCCTGTTTCTTTCTTTTTTTCCCAAACTAAACCTATTACTTCCAAAATCCCCCAAAGGGTCCCTGTTTTTTCAAATCTCCCCTCTTTTCTTATTATTAAAATTTCCCCTAGAACTGGGAAAAATACTACATTTGGGGACTTCACTTTTTTTCCCTGCCAAAACCCAAAACCACAAAATATCCTTTTTTAAAAAGTCCAAACCCGCCCCCTCCACTGCATTTCCCTTTTTTTGCTCCCCACCCCACACCTAGATAAGGGGAAACCCCACCCCTTTGGCATCCCTTAAATTCTGCCCATAGAAGAGGCCCCAAATTTTGCAATGAATTTTTCCCCCCCCCGCATTTTTTTTTACAGAAATTTGTCCAGCGAAAATTTGAAAAACCAAATTCCCCCTGGACAACCATTCATTTCCAACTCCCCCCCTTTGGGCAAAATCCCAAACATTTTGAGAGGGTTTCCCCCCCTTACTCGAAATTAAATTTCATTGCAGACCATACCTGTTTAATCGGTTTTTCACTCCAAAAAACCGGCTGCCAACATCTTTGGGCCCTCCAGCACTGAGACAGATAATGGAAATTGCCCCCCATTCCCCTCCATAAAGTAAATCCAGACGGTTTAACAATATCCTCCTTTCCCCAGCCCCGGGAAAGAAAAACCTCTCGGGTTCTCCTACCCTGCCCTTTCAACAAACGCCCTACCATATACCTTATTTGGGCTACCCCCAACAACAACAATATTTTTACCTTCCTTAATATCGTTCGCCCGTGACTTTCCCCAAAGTAGTCGACTCACTTTCTTTCGGGAAAGCACTGAGAAAAAAATTAGATTTTCCCAACATTTTTCCAAAGGGGAAAGTCTTTTTCCTTCTTAAATCGTTTCTCCCTTTTTCCTTTTCTTCGTCTTCTGATCGCCCAATTTTCCTCTCCCTGCGTCCACCACTCCCTTTTTTCCCCCTTCTTAAACCTAAAGGACTAAAAACCCGGAGGACACTACGAATCTTTTTTTTTTTCCCCTCGGCCCGGGTTCGCCGAATTTCCATTTTTGGGCCAACCTAAAATTTCTTCCTTAAGCTGTTGGTAAATTTTTGCTCGATGGAGGGCATCTTTTTTTGAATTCTGAGGGGCCGCAAACAATTCCCCTTCACAGACCAAGTACACGTCAAAAACTACGCAAAAGCCAACTCAATCGGGAGCTACGCGCAGCACGCCCCCAACGGCCCAATAGCGGGGAAATCCCAAACGCACACCTAGGGGTTTTTGGCCCACTCAAAAATTCTGGAGGTCATGCCAAACCCCACAAAACCTAAAAGGGATGCCCCCTCCCCAACACCGGGGGCATGCCACTCCCCGACATCCTAGAGGTCAGGGCCACTCACAACATGGGTGGGGGTCAAGCCACCCCCCAACATCGTGGAGGTCTTTTCCCACTCAAAACTCCTGAGGTAAAGCCACTCACAAAAACCTGGGGGGAAAGCCACTCACAACTTTGGGGGGTTACCCCACTCACAACTTCCTGGGGGTTCGCCACCCCACAACATCCGGAGTTAAAGGCCACTCACAACATCTTAAAAGGGCTTTGTCACTCAAAATTTCCCTAGAGGCCCAGGCCAATCACAACATCCTAGAGGCATTCCCCCAAAAAAAACATGGGGGGAGGTCACCCCCTAAACGACATCCCTGGGGTTATCCCCACTCACCAAAAAGGTGGAGGTTTTGGGGCCACTCAAAACATTGTGGGGGGGGCCCAAGGGCCACTCACAAAAAGGGGAGGGCCTGGCCATTTCCAAAAACATGGGGGGGTTCATGCCACTCCCAACATCCGGGAGGGCAGGGCCATTTCCAAACATGGTGGAGATCAGGCCACTCCCCAACATCAGGGGAGGTCTTTTCCCACCCACGTCTGGAGGCATGCCACTAAACACCCTGGGGGGTCATCCATTTCAAAACCCCTCCTGGAGCTCTTTGGAAATAACCTCCGGAGTTTCATGGCACTCAAACCTCCTGGACTCATAAAATTTCAAAAACCCCGGGAGCTCATGACACAACCTCCTGGACCAGGGAAACCCCAAAACCGCGGGAGCCCAGGCACTCACAACATCTTGGAGGTCACCCCATTCACAACATTTTGGAGGGTAAAGCTACACACAAACCCTGGGGGTCATGCCACCACAACACCTGGGGGTCAACGACCACAACACCCCTAGGGTCATCCCACTCAAAAAATTGGGTTTGGAGGTCATGCCACTTCAAAACCCCTTTTGGGAAATAAAAGGCCACGCACACCGGAGGTCATGGCTACCCCAAAACCCTCCGGGAGGGAAATCCCAAAATCACAGCATAAATGGAGGCATGCCACCCAAACACCCTTTGAAGGTGATGCCATTTAAACAACACCCTTTTGGAGGGCATGAAAACGCATCCGAGGTCATGCCACTCAACATTCTGGAGGTCACCACCACAGCATCCAAAAGGGGCATGCCACTCAAAACATCCGGGAAAAGGAAAAAAAACCCACCACAACATCCTAGAGGTCATCCCAAATCACAACATGGTGGGGGTCATCCCACTAAACACTTTGGTGGGGGGCCCTTTCCCCTCATACATCCTGGGGGTTTATCCCCACTCACCACATCCGGGGGGTAAAGGGCCACCAAAACCCGGTGGGACTTGCCACTCACAACAGGGTTAAAGGTCCTCCCAATCACAACATGGTGGAGGCCCATTGCCACCCCCAAAACACCGGAGGGCAGCCACTCACAAAAACCAAAAGTAAAGGGCCATTTCAAACAGGGTTTGGGGGTTTAAGGCCACTCACAAATCGTGGGGGTCATGTCACTCACAGCCCGGAGGTCATGCCCTTTAAACAACATCCGGGAGTTCATGCCACCCCACAACATTTTAAAAAGGGCATGTCACTCACAATACCCCCCCTAAGGCATCCAATCACAACACCTAAGGTCATGCCACCCCACAAAAAGGTTGGGGGGCCCTGCCCCTCACGACATCCTGGTGGTTACCCCCACTCACCCCATCCTGGAGGTCATCCCATTTCACAACAGGGTTTGGAGGTTTTTTGCCACTCACAACATGTGGAGGTCACCCACTCACATCATGGGGAGGCCCAATCCCACCAAAACATGGGGGGGTCCTCCACTTTTCCCAAAAACCGGGGGGAAAACCACCACAAAAAGGGGAGATAAAGCCATTTCCCAAAACGGGTTTAATAAATATATATACCCGGGTGGGTTTTATATACAAATATATTATATATTATAATTAAAAAATATTTTATATATATATATATATATATATATATATTTTTTTTTTCCCCAGGGAAAAAATTGGGTAAAAAAAAAGCGAATTTTTTGGGGAAAAAAATTTTTTCCCCGGGGCACCTGGGGTGCTGCGGGCGTTTTCGGGGCCTATACCCTCGAAAGTAATTTTTTTACCTATTTTAGGGGCATCCAAATCCTTTTAAAAATTTAATTTTGACTTAAATTTTCAAAAACAAACAAAAAAAAAATGATTCCCTTTACAATGAAAACGTTTTTTATTTCTGAATTACCCCAAATTTTTTTCCCAAAATTTATTTTGGGCAACAAGACCGTCATCTTCCAAATGTAAAAAAAGTTAGGGAACTTTTTTTTTTTTTTTGGGAAATAAAGATAAATTTAAATATAAAACTGGGGCCCGAGTGATATGGAATTAGAAGTGTTCTATCAGCACAAGGGGTCAAAAACCATTTTTTTTCCCAATACCACTGAAAACTTTCCCCCGGGAAAAATTGAAATTTTTTTCCTTTTAAATTTTCCCAAAATTTCTTTTCCCTTTTTTTTGGCCAAAATATGATTGAAATTTCCCAACAAAGGTTTTTTTAAAATAAAAGGCTTCTAATGTACACCAAAAATGAATGAAATCGGGTTTCAAAAATAAAGGAGTAGAAAATTTTTTTCCCAAACCGCTCCTGACTTTGTCTCTGTAGACTTTCCTTTCCCCTTCCCATCGTCAATTGCCCAGACTTCATAACACTCGTACTTCCCCCTCCCTACCCTTTTTCTCCTTTCATCTTTACCATTTTCTCTCAGTTTTTTAATTTTTTTTCTGTTTTTATTTTTTCCTATCATCATTTTTTCCTCACCTTGTGGGTCCTTAGCTCCCCCTGTAGTGCTCCTTTTTTTTTTTGTTTTAACTTTTTAAACTACTACTAAACTACTGCGCGCAATGACTCCCCACTCCTTTTACTAAATTTCTGTTTTACACTTGCAACTATTAATACAACACACCCCCCCCCTTAAACCCCCTTTTCTATCTCTTGTGGGAAAAATTTACCCCTCATATTCTACTCCCCCAAACCTCTTTAACCACTTCCATTACGCCCTCTTTTCCCCTTCCCCCACCCTTTTCCCCGCAATATATTGTCTCACGTTCTTCATATTTTTCCCTCTCTGCTATGTGGGGTTTTATCGAATAGTTAAATCCCCGGGCGCAGCAGCCCTAAAAATAAAGTAATAGAATATTCAATTTTAAGAAAATACTTCATCGATTGAAAGAAAAATTCTTCCTCAAGAAATTTTCAAAAAACAAACAGATTTAAAAGGTCTTAAAGGAAGAAGTTTAATGAAAACCCGATTACTTTTATTTTTTGGGTTTTGGGTGGTTGAGTAGAATGGAGAAGATCCTGCTGGTTGGTTTTTTTTAAAAAAATTTTTTAAAAACGAAGCTTTTAAAACTTAACGAAGCTCTTTCTAGGAAATTTCTTAAAAACCTTGGCCCTTTAATTACAACAAAACTTACAGGCTCATGCTGGGTAAGTGTTTGCAACACCAACCTCTGCTAACAATCAATTTCAACATTCCCACCGGGACCTTCTTTATCATGATTTTCCCTATATTTTACTAATGTATTAGCTCAGGAAAAAACCTGTGTTTGACTTTGGGGGCGAAACGTTGTCAATAAAAAAAAAACTTTTGTTAGCTGTGTGCCCAATTTTTTTCCCTTTGTGTCGGTAATGAAATAACTTTTATACCCCTGTAGGGTTAATACCTTTTTAACATAAGTAACATAATTTTAAACAAAATAAAAATAATTTTCCCAAAATAAAAACAAAAAAAAAACAAAGCAAAACAAAATTTAAAAACCCTGTCAAACCAAGAAAAAAAAAACCCGAAAAAAAAGAAGGTAGGAACTTGGGGGGCCCAAAATTTGGTTTCAGGGGAAGTAAATTTTGTTGAGCCCACCGGGTCAAGTCTTCCTGGAAAACTTCTATTTCCTTTTTTATTGTATTTTTATTTTTATTAAAGGCTGCTTTTATCTGCTTTAAAATTAATCATCCCACAAAAAACCCAAAAAAACCTTTTTGATGAATCCCAGTTAATACTATGATATAAACCCAAACTTATTTGCATAAAAAAAAGATTTTTGTTCGATTACCAGACCCGGGAAACCTGGGGGTCATTTTTCATTTTTAGGGTTAAACACCCACTCATTTACTCTTTTTAAGGGGTTTTTCCTAAGGGGATCCCCTTTTAACTTTTTTAACTTTAAAATTTAAACTAAAGGGTTTTCCCTTTCTTCTGAAGGGGGGGTCAGTGCCTAATTTTGGGAATGTTTTTTAAACAGACAGAATTTACCACCTTTATACAACAACCCTCATGTATAAGCTATAAAAGGATAAATTTATGGAAGGAAAGAGGGAATAAAAATGAATAAATTTAAGGATAATGGGATTAAAATAAAGCCGGTGCAAAGAAAGCCCGGTCAAAATTTAAAGTATGTTTGAACCGAAAAAGAGAGAAGTTAGAGAAAGGGCGAGATTTGGGGAGATTTTAAAGGGCGAAATTTTGGGAATTTTTTCTACCAGTGAGAGAATAATTGTGGGGGGGACCTAAATGCTAAAAGGGGAGAAACTTGAAGAGGGGGGTATGGGTAAGTTTGGAGTCCCAGGAAAATAAAAATGATGGGGGGGGGACATTGATCGAACTTTGCATAAAAAAGGTTTTTTGGGTTTTAAGGTATGGAATGATTACGCCGCCTCAAGAAACTTTTTCTTCTATCAACTTTTTCTGAAAACCGCCTGAAGGAAGCCACTGTGGGGCCCCAAAACTTTTCGAAATAAAGAACCAAACTTTTTGCAAAAAGGGGTCTTAAACCTAACACACTACATTTTTAAGAAAAAGGATAAAAAAGAAAACCCAAGATATGAAACAATATGGCAAATAAAACAAGTTTTTTTGGGACAAACGTTTTTGATAGATAAAAGCTTTTGGGGTGGACTTAAAGGAAAGTACATTTTTTATAGAGGGGAAAAGGGTATATAAAAAAAATTTTAGCTACAGTAAAAGTAAAAGGAAAAGGGGAAGAAACCAAGTAAAAAGAGGGGTGAAAGATTAAACCAAAGAAGGAGGCATTAGGGTTAAGAAATATAAAACTACTGAGGTGGAGGGGGCTAGTAAAAGGGGATTGGGGCAATGATTTTTTGAAGTTTTAAAGGAGTGGGTTTAAGAATGTAGTTTAAAGGGTTCCCGGGCAGAATTTTTGTGGTTACGGGAAAGTGGGTGGGGGGAGGGAAAGAAGAGCGTTTGACGGAAAAATGGGGTTAAAGAAGTAATAACAGAGAAAAATTTAAATCATATGAGGGGTTTTTTTTTTGCAAATAGAAGTGATCCCGGGATGGGGGGAAAATATGAGAGAAAACGAGAGGTAAAGAAAATTTTTGGTAAAGGGAATGTAATAAGAGATAAATGAGGGGAGTGGGAGAGAAAATCAACAAATTTCGTTGAAAATAAAAAATAAATTTTTGGAGCGGGGAGAAATAAGCTGTGAAAGCCCTAGGGAAGGGAATTGGGATTGATAGTTTAAAATAGGAGGGGAAAAGTTTTTCCAGGAGAGTTAGGGGAAATTGCGAAAAAAGGGAAAATTTTGGGGAAATTTGGGTTAAAATGTTAAGAAATAAAAAAAGGCTTGATTTCGTTTTTTAGTCAAGTAGGAATAACACCCTTGTAGGAGTAAAAAAAAAACCTTTTTGTGAGTGGGGGGAAGTTCGGGGAAAGTTGCTAGAAATGGGAAAGGGGGTAAGGAAACGGGAATTGAGGGGGATAAAATGAAATGTTAAAAGCAGGGGGGGAATATATTTTTGGAGGGGGGAAATTTAAATTTTATTTAATAAATGAAGGGAAGAGAAAAAGGTACCGGGGGAATTGGTTGAAAGCTTTCAAAGTTTTTTTTTCGCCCCAAAGGAAAAGGGGGAAACAAAAGGGGATGCAAAAAAGTTTTAGGGGAATAAGTCTGTTTAGTAATACCGGGGAAAAGTGTATGAAAAAGAGTTTTTAAATTGATAGTTTAAAAAGTAAGACGGAAGCAGGGTAGCAGATGAAAAAGGGAAATTTTAAGGAAGGGAAAGGGGGTTGAACCAAGTTTTTAAACAGTGAAAAACATAGGGGAGCAGATTTTTGATAAGGGAAAAGGGGGTTTTTTTGTCATTTATGGATTTGAAAAAGGGTTTTAATAGGGTAGAAAGGGAGGCTTGGGAATTTTTTGAAAATGTGTGGGAAAAGTAGGAAGGTTACTAAAGCGGTGAAGAAACTTTTAGAGGATAGGAAAGGGTCAGGGTTAAATATGTAAAGAGAGAGGGAAAATTTTTTCCCATTTAAAAACAGGCTTTTGGCCGGGGTGGGTGAATTTTCACCATTGTTGTTCAATTTTAATGTAAAGATTGGGGGTTTTAAGAATGCTAGATTTGGCATGAGGTGCGGGGTTTTAAAAAAAAAAGAATCTAACACAAAAAGGGAAGGGTTCTCTTTGCTGAGAAAACGTTCTTTTGGAGATTTTGAAAAAGAAGTTACGAGATTTGGGTTTAAAAAAATTTTTTAGGGTATTTGAAAAAAGGAAATTTTAAAAAAAAATAAGGAAAAAGTAAGGGAAAAAGGATAACAAAATTTTTGGTAACGAAAGACTGAAAAACAAATTGGAGGGGGAAATATGGAAAGGGGGGAAAGTATTAATTTTTGGGGCAGCAATAGGTCTATTAAAGGGGTGAGGAAACATTGAATTAAACGAGGGGGAAAAATGTGGGTGGTGACTGAAGGGGTCCCCGTGGGGGATAAAAAAACATTAAACCATGGAACAAACAGGGGAATGTTTTGAGAGTAAAAGTTTTTACCAACCCACTTATCGGGGTGTGGGGCATGGGTGGTAAATGCTGGAGGCAGTGGAATTCATGTCGAGGGCAAAGCAGAGGGAAACCATTTTTTTGGGAAAAAACAAGGAGGTTTCGGGGTTTCCCAAAAAATTTTAGAGAGGGGTGAACGAAATACAATAATTTGGGGGGGATTTGGGGGGGCTTTGGGGGGGAGGGAGGGGATAAAAAAGGTTTTGGGGTGTGAGGGGGTTTGGGTTTTTAGCAAGCCCTGGGGGACGTTTTTAGATAAGAGCAAAAGGAGAAAAATAGTTTTTTGAACTTTACGAGCTTTGGATTGTGAGCAACGTAACATTTATGAAGGGGACCTAGGGTTTTAGCCTGGAGATGGGAATTCCCCAGTCTGGCCCCTCAAGGAGGGGTTAAATTTTTGCAATTTTATAACTGTAGTGTGAGTGCGCCTCAGGGAAAACAGTTTAAGGAAATGAATGAAAATGAAAGTTTTTTTTTTTCACCCGGGGCCCCCTGCCTTTGGGGGGAACGGGCCCATGTGTGAAAAAAAAATATAAAAAAAAAGAAAAAATAATTTTCTCAATTTTTACAAGTGATAAAAAAAACTGATTACACTAGGGGAAAAATTGAAAAACAAAAAATACGAAAAACTTTGGTGAAAAATTTATAACAAAAAAATTACTTACTACTAGGGGAAAAATTTATAACAATAAAATACTGAATACTAGGGGGAAAAAATTTATAACAAAAAATTACTTACAAATAGGTGAAAAATTGATAATAAATACTTACAAAATAGGTGAAAAATTGATAACAATAATTTTCTTAAATACTAGGGAACAAGAATAACAAAAACCCACTTACAAAAAGGGAACAAGTGTAACAAAAACTAAATTACCCACCCAGGTGAACAATGACAACAATAAACTTTCCATACTACTAGGGGAATAAGGTAAAAATAACTAAAATTTTCCCACAGGGGAACAAAAGATAACAAAAAACTTTCAAGGGGAACAAGAATAACAATAACTTTTCTAGGTGAAACAAGAGAAAAAAATAACCCTTTCTACTAGAAATATTTTACCAGAACCCCCGCCCCTTTTGTTATTGATGCTTTTCCCCAGGTTTGTGGATACAGGGGTCCATCTGTGTCTCCAAGATATTTCTCCCCTTTCCCCCCCAAACCAACCAAAAACTTCCTATCCTACACTCGGTTCCCGGGTACAGGAAATCCAAATGTTTCTTCCCAATATTCTCCCTTTCCCCACATCCAACCTACACTTCCAAACCTACACTCAGGTTTTTAAAAAGGGACAGGATCCACTGTGTCTCCTCAGATATTCTCCCTTCCCCCCATCCTAACCACACTTTCCCATCCACACTCCCGGTTCATGGGTACAGGAGTCCCTCTTGGGCTCCTCAGATTCCCCTTCCCCAAAATCCAAAACCAACCTCTTCCCCCTACACTCAGGTTTATGGGTACAGGAAATCCAAACTTTTTTTCTCCTCAGATATTCTCCCCTTTCCCCCCATCCTAACCTACACTTCCTATCCTAAATCTCAGGTTCCCTGGGCCAGAGTCAACTGTGTCCCCTCAGAATTCCTCCCTTCCCCACAACCTAACCTACACCCTTCCTAAAGGTTAAATTTCATGGGGCCGGAGTTTTCCCCTGTGTCCCCTCAATATTCCCCCTTCCCCACATCCTAACCCACACTTTTTCCCATCCTACCTCAGGTTCAAAAGGGGGGTCCAGGATTTAATCTGTGTCCCCTCCCGATATTCTCCCTTCCCCAAAATCCTAACCTACCCTTCCTAAACCTACTCTCATTTCATGGGTCCAGGGGGTCCAAACTGTGTCCCCTCAGATATTTCCCCCCCTTCCCCCCCATCCTAACCTACACTTTTCCCCTTTCCCACTCTCGGGTTTTATGGGCCAGGGGTTTCCCTCCTTTTGGTCCCCCCCAATTTTTCTCCCTTCCCCCACATCCTAACCCAAAAACTTCCAAACCTACTCCAGTTTTTATGGGGCTAGGAGTCCATCTGGCCCCTCAGAATTCTCCCCTTTCCCCCCAAAACCTCACCTAAACTTTCCAAACCTACTTTTCATTTCATGGGTCCAGGAAAACCATCTGGCCCCCCCCCCAGATATTTTTTTTTCCCCTTTCCCCACATCCTAAAACCCACACTTTTCCCATCCTACTCTCAAGTTTTATGGGTCCCCGGATTTCCCTTTGTGTCCCCCCAGATATTTTCCCCCTTTCCCCCCATCCCCCCCCTATACTTTTCCCAAACCAAATCTTTATTTCATGGGTCCAGGATCTATCTTGTCCCTCAGATATTGTCCCCCTCCCCCCCATCCTCACCTATACTTCCTATCCCTACTCTCAAGTTCATGGGTCCAGGATCTAACTGTGTTTTCCCTCAGATATTCTCCCTTCCCCCCCAACCTAACCTACCCCCTTCTTATCCACTCCGGGGGTTTTTAAAGGGGCCCCGGGGTTCATCGTTTCCCCCCCAGAAAATTCTCCCTCCCCACCCTCCCCAACCTACACTTCCTATCCCTACCTCAGGTTCATGGGGCCAGGAGGCCATCTGTGTCCCCCTCAGATTAATTTCTCCCCTTCCCCCCATCCAAAACCCACAAATTTTTCCCATCCTACCCAGGTTTATGGGTCCAGGAGGGCCATCTGGTCATCCCCAATATTTTCCCTTTCCCCCCATCCTCACCTAACTTCCTATCCTACTCCCCAATTTTTTAGGGTCCAGGATCCATCTGTTCCCCCCCAGATATTTTCCCTTCCCCACACCTCACCTAAAATCCAAACCTACCTCAGGTTTTATGGGCCAGGAGTCCCCTCTGGTCCCTCAGATATTGTCCCTTCCCCCCCTTTGTATCCAAAATTCAGTAATCCCAACTTTTTCATCAAAGCCTTCCCCGGGGAAAAAAAATCCGGGGGCCCCCGGTGTCCTTTTCCCTTTCCCTTCAAGTCGGGGGATGCCTTAAACCCCGCCTACCCACGGTCCGTGGTCAGCAGTCCCACCCCAGGGCCGGTTTGGGTTTCCCGGTATTGCAAAACCCCTTTTCCCCACTTTCCCCCGAAAGGGGAGGCCCAAATCCCACCCCCGAACCGTGGGTTTCCCGGTACAAACCCTTCACCCCTTCCCCCGAGGGCCCGCAATTTCCCCCCCCCAGGTCCGTGGGCCAGGAAAATACCCTTTACCACTTCCCCGAGGTCAGCCAAATCCCACCCCAGGGGCCGTGGTTTTTCCCGGGATTCAACCCTTTACCCCCCTTCCCTTTAGGTCAGCAATCCCACCCCAGGGCCGGGGGTTTCCCGGGATTCCCCCCCTTCCCACTTCCCCGAGGGGCCAAGTCCCCCCCCAGGTCCGTGGGTTTCCCGGTATTTCCCCCCTTTAACCCCCTTCCCTGAGGTCAGCAAAATCCCACTCAAGGTCCTTGATCCCGGGGAAAAAACCCCCTTTACCACTTCCCCGAGGTCAGCAAGTTCCCCCCCCCCGGTCCGTGGAAAACAGGTTTTTTCAACCCTTTTAAAACCCCTTCCCTGAGGTCAGCGTTTTAAAAACCCGCCTTTTAAGTACGCCATAAATGAATTACTACACAAAGGAAAATTAAAAATCAGTATCCCAAGGTAAAATGTTATTACAGAGGGCACCCGATAATCTGCGCTCAGAAAAACAAACCCTCCTGGGCAGACCCGAACGGGCGACTACCTGAGACAAGAAAATTCCCTATCACGGGCTCCCCCCAAGAACTGGCCACTAAATCAAAAACTGGAAAATATATTTTAAAATTTTAATATTGTTCCTATTCAGTTAAATTTAACCCCTTTTTTCCAATTAATTTTTTTGTAAAAAGTTTTAAAATTTTGAACGTTTCTATGTGCGTCGTTATGTGGGGGGGGTGAAAACCCTTTTTTTTTTCCCGTTTTGGTAAAATGTAATTTAAAATTTTTTACCGTTATCTTTTTTCCCTCGTTATTAATCTTTTTTTTCGTGGTACGGGCCCCCAAATTCTCAAGCGACACTTTTTAAATATACCCTTCCACTCCTGTATCATTTTTTCTTTTGAGTTTGTCTTAATAAGAGCTTTTTCTCTTATTTAGGGGTGTACACTTGGTTTTATTCCTGCTTTGGGTTTGAATTTTTAAAACAATTTTTTTAAACCTCACCATTCTTTTAAAGGTCATACCCTTTTCGGGATGAGTGATTTTGCGAGAAAATTGAACTGTAAATTAAATTTTTCCCTTTATTTTTTTGCCTTGACTTTTCGCGTAGGGCATTTGACACAGGGGGGGGTTTTCGATAAGGACAGCAGGGGAAACGGGAAGAAACCAAGCAATTTAACAAACCAAAAAAGCCAAAGAACCAAGAGCAACCTTCTAACATTAAAAACCATCACCCAAACTAAACTAAAAACCCCCCTACCCATGAAAACACGTGTCTTGTCGGGGGACTCAACACTTTTGGTGATAACATGGGTATCCAACTTCCCTTTAAAACTGGGTAAGGATAAATTCACCTCTTGGCAGAATCGTATTGGGGGAAAACCCTCGTTCAGGGCACGAACACCGGGTTTGGAAATTTCCCACACCACCCCAAAGTTTCTTCGTCATGAACACGCCACCCAAAACGGGGAAAACCCTTTAAAAATAGCTTTGAAATCCGTATTTTTTATGAATTTCATTTTTAATTTTTTTCCCTTTAAGTAGGAAAAAAATTTTTCCCTGTTTAAATTTCTTTACATTTTCCATCAAAAATTATGTGTTTTTTTTTTTAGTTATTTTTGTTTCCATTTACTTTTCCCGCCTTGTTTAAAAAACCGACCTAATAATTCTGACAGGAAATAGAAAGTCTTCCCCATATAATTTTCATTATTATCAAAATTTTGTTTTTCCCCCGAGTTTAGTTAATTTAAACCAAGTTTTCCCCGAAAAAAGTTCTCATAAGGTTTATTAATTCATGTGAAAGTGGCATCACTACCCAAAAAACAACATTAAAGTTCATAGATGAATGAAAAAACATACAAAACAACATTTAAAGTTTACTATATTAAAAGAACACAAACAAGGGAAAAACATTATTGTTCATTATATGAAAGAAACATTTCAAAACAACAATTTTGTTCACTATGAATGAAAGAAAACAAAAAAAAAACATTAATTTTTACTATGATGAACGGAAAAAATACAAGAACAAAATTAATGTTCACTATGATGGGCAAAAAAAAAACAAAAACAACATTTAAAGACACTAAGATTAACGAAAACAACAAGAACAACATAGGTATTCACCTTTACATTAAAAATGAATAAAACCGGGGTTTCCCCAAAATAAAATCATGTTGTTTTGTGAACAAAAACTGACATGAAAAACACTGACATGAAAAAAACACTGGAAAATGAACAACACGACAAGAACAACATTTAAAATAAACCCCATTGACAGGGGGCCCAAAACTGACAGGAAAAACACTAACAAGAGCCAAAAACTGACTGAACAAATTTTGACATAACAACACTGACAGGAACAAGTGACAGGAACAAAACTGACAGGAACCCAAAAACTGACAGGAACAACCTGACATGAAAAACATTAACATAAAACAACATTGACAGGAACAACACTGACGGAACAAAAAACTAACAAGAAACAAAAAAACTGACATGAACACACTGACAGGGAAAAACACCCAACAAGAAAGGGGAACACTGACATGAACAACACTGACAGGGAACAAACAAACCCAAAGGGGAACCAGAGTGAAACAACACTGACATAACAACACGACAAGAAAAAAAGTGACAGGAAAAAACACTAACAAGAACAACACGGGCAAGAACAACCCCTGCCCGGAAAAACACTAACAAGAGCAACCCCTGACATGAACAACACTGCCCGGAACAAATAAAAAGAGCAACACGCCTAGCAACACCCGACAGGAACAACACAAACATAGGGAACCCCTGACAGAAACAACAAATAACAAAAAAGGACCCTTTCCTCGTATGGGCCCAGTTTGGCCCCACCCGCAGTGTTACTACATTCTTTTTGTTTTTTATGTTTTTTATGAAAAAAAAAATTAAATCTGGGAGTGAAGACCCAAAAAAAAACAAAAAGACAAGACCTTTAAATTTTTCATCCAAATTTCTTTAAAAAAAAAGTTTTTTAAAAATGGTTGATTCCCTAGCTCCTGGGGGCCCGCTTCGTAACTTTTTTAAAACCCGGGTTTTGTTTTATTTTCCCGTCTTCAGGGACGCATATCCATTTTCTTTAAAAGCTGGGGTATATTTTTTTGTTTTTGCATTCCCCCACCACCAACACTTGTTTCCCATTTCAGTCCACTTGGCCCCAACACTTGACCTAGTAAAAGTCCACTTTGCACCAACACTTGACCCCGGTTTCATCCCCCCTTTCACCAAACTTGAAAACCCGGTTTCAGCCCCCTTTGACCAAAAACTTGACCTGGAAAAGTCCACTTAAACACCAACACTTGACCTTGGAAAAGTCCCTTACCCCACACTTTACCCCGGAAAAGTTCCCCCCTTTGCCCCCAACACTTGACCTGGTACAATCCACTTAGCACCAACACTTTACCTGGGACATCCACTTAAACCCCCAACACTTGCCCCCGGTACAGTCCACTTTGCACCAACACTTTACCTGGGAAAAATCCAAATTTTGCACCAACACTTTTACCTGGTACAGTCCAAATTATCCCCCCAACACTTGACCCCGGGACAGTCCACTTAGGGACCAAAACCCCTTTACCTGGGACAGTCCCCTTAAACACCAACACTTTGACCCGGTAAAAGTCCACTTACCCCAACACTTGACCCGGTACAGTCCACTTAGAAACCCAAAACTTGACCTTTGGGACAGCCACTTAAACACCCCAAAACTTTACCTGGTACATCCACTTAGCCCCCAACCCTTGACCCCGGGGACCCGTCCCCCTTTTGCACCCAACCCCCTTTAAACCCGGTACAGTCCCTTTGCAACCCAAAACTTGACCTGGTACAGTCCACTTAGCCCCCCCCCCAACACTGAACCCGGTACAGTCCACTTAGCATCCAACACTTACCTGGTAACAGTCCACTTAAACCCCCAACCTTGACCCCGGGACAGTCCCCTTAGGGACCAACACTTTACCTGGTACAGTCCACTTAAAACCAACACTTGACCCCGGTACAGTCCACTTAGCACCAAAACCCTTAAACCCGGTTCAGTCCACTTAGCCCCAACACTTGACCTGGTACAGGTTTTTCCCCCCCCCCTTACCACCCCAAAAATTTACCTAGTGCAGTCCACTTAAACACCAACACTTGACCTAGTACAGTCCACTTAAACACCAACACTTTACCCCGGACAGCCACTTAGCACCAACACTTTTACCAAAAACCCGTCCACTTAAACACCAAACACTTGACCTAGTACAGTCCCCCCTTAGCAAACCCAAAACTTACCCCAGTACGCCCTTTGCACCAACCCTTGACCTGGACCCGTCCACTTGGCAACCAAAAACTTTACCTGGTAAAAAGTCCCCCCTTTGCACCAACACTTTGGGCCTGGGACAGTCCACTTAGCACCAACACTTGACCTAGTAAAATTCCCCCCTTATCCCAACACTTGAAACCCAGTACAGTCCCCCTTAGCACCAACACTTGACCGGGAAAAGTCCACCAAACACCCAAAACTTGACCTAGTAAGTCCCACTTTTTCACCAACCCCTTGACCTAGTAACCCTCCACTTAGCACCAACACTTACCTAGTACAGGGCCACTTACAACCCAAAACTTGACCCGGGACAGTCCCCTTAGCACCCAAAACTTGACCTAGTACAGCCAATTATCACCAAAACCTTTACCTATACAGTCCAAAATTTGCACCAACACTTGACCAAATACAAATCCCCCTTTTCAAACCAAAACTTTTACCTGGAAAAGTCCACTTTTCCCCCAACACTTGGGCCTGGGCAGGGGCCCAAAATTTGCACCAACACTTGACCTGGGGAAAGTCCACTTTCACCAACACTTGACCTTTTACAGTCCACTTACCAAACCCAAAACTTGACCCGGTACAAATCCACTTTCCACCAACCCTTGACCTTTGGTTTCATCCCCCTAGCACCAACCAAAACCCTTACCTGGGACCAAATCCACTTAAACCCCCAACACTTTACCTGGGGACAAATTTAAAATTTCCACCAACACTGACCTGGGAAAGTCCCCCCTTGGGACCAAAAACTTTTCCTGGTAAAAGCCACTTTGGGACCCCCAAAACTTTACCTGGGACAGTCCAAATTAGCACCAACACTTGACCGGTAGAGTCCAAATTAGCACCAACACTTGACCTGGTACAGTCCACTTAGCAACCCCCAAAACCTTGACCTTGGAAAAGTCCACTTTAAACACCAACCCCATGACCTGGACATTTTCCCCTTTGCACCCACCTTTTTACCTGGTAAAAGTCCACTTAGGGAAACCAAAAACTTTAACCCCGGGTTCAGCCACTTTGCACCAACACTTTACCCCGGTACAGTCCCCCCAAGGGACCCAAAACTTGAAACCGGTACAGGGCCCAAAGCACCAACCCCTTGACCTGGAACAGTCCACTTAGCACCAACCCCTTTTTCCTGGTAAAAGTCCACTTTGCAAACCAAAACTTTTTACCTGGGACAGTCCACTTAACACCCCAACACTTTTACCCCGGGGACAGTCCACTTTGCAAACCCAAAATTGACCCCGGTACAGTCCCCCCCTTTGGGCCAAAAACTTTACCTGGGCCCGTCCCCTTTGCACCAACATTGACCCCCGGGAAAAATCCCCTTAGCACCAACACTTGACCTGGAAAAGTCCCCCTTACACCAAAACATTTACCTGGTACATCCATTTAACACCAACACTTGACCTAGTACAGTCCATTTAAACACCAACCCCTGACCTAGTAAAAAGTCCACATTTGCACAAACACTTGACCGGTTTCAGCCCTTGGCAACCAAAAACCCCTTTACCCCAGTAAAAAGTCCACTTACACCAACACTTGACCTGGTACAGTCCACTTAGCACCAACACTTTACCCAGTAAAAGTCCACCCCTTTGCACCAACACTTTCCTGGTAAAAGTCCCCCCTTCACCCAAAACTTGACCTGGAAACAGTCCACTTAACACCAACACTTTACCTGGTACAGCCCCCCTTAGCACCAACACATGACCTAGTACAGTTCCCCCCTTTGCACCAAAACTTTAACCCCGTACAAATCCACTTAAACACCAAAACTTTACCTGGAAAAGTCCACTTAACACCAACACTTGACCTGGTAAAAGTCCACTTAGGGACCAACACTTGACCTGGAAAAGTCCACTGCACCAACACTTTACCTGGAAAAAGTCCACTTAGCACCAACACTTGCCCTAGTAAAAAGTCCACTTAAACACCAACACTTTACCTTTTTACAGTCCCCCTTAAACACCAACCCTTTACCTGGTACAGTCCACTTAGCCCCAAAAACTTTTTCCTGGTACAGTCCACTTTGCACCAACACTTTACCTGGGGACAGTCAAAAGCACCAACACTTTTAAAAAGGTACAGTCCCAAAATTTGGGACCAACACTTAACCTGGTACATCCCCCTTAGCACCAAACTTTTACCTGGTACAGTCCACTTAGCACCAACAAAATTTACCCGTACAAGAGGGACACAGACACACAGACACAGAAACACCCACACACCCAAAACACACACCACACACACACACCCACAACACACACACACACACCCAAAAACCCACACACAACACAACACACACACACACACACACCCACACACGCACACACACACACACACACCCAAAACACACACCCCACACACACACACACCCACAAAACACACAGACACGACACCCCCCACAGACAACCAAAAACACAGACACACACACACCAAAAACAACACACACACACACACACACACACCTACCCAAAGCAAGTAAAAAACTAAAAGGGGAAAGTGCAAAAAGGTTTTGGGAACAAGACATTTCCCCCAGCCCCAAAAAGGGAGTTTCCCACGAGGAGAGGTTAAAGGGGAAAACAACCTGAACACACTGGGGGTACAGGAGGGATAGGGGGGGACTTTATAAAGACATACAAAATACTGAGAGGGAAATTTACAAAGGGGCCAAAAACAGGAGTTCCAGAGATTGGAAAAACAGTTTAAAAAAGGGGGCACAGTTTTGAAGCTGAAGACACAGATGAATCACAGGATGTTGGGAAGTATTTCTTCAGCCACAGAGTAGTCAGTAATTTGGAATAGTTTGGGAAGCGATGTAGTGGAGGCAGATCCACACATAGCTTTAAGCAGAGGTATGATAAAGCTCACGGCTCAGGGAGAGTGACCTAGTAGCGATCAGTGAAGAGGCGGGGCCAGGAGCTCGGACTCGACCCCCGCAACCTCAACTAGGTGAGTACAACTAGGGGAGTACACACACACACACACACACACCAGACACACACACACACACAACCAAAACACACACACACACACAAACACACACACACACACACACACACACACACACACACACACACACACACACACACACACACACACACACACACACACACACACACACACACACACACACACACACACAAAAAACACACACACTCCACACACACACACACACACACAAACACACACCACACACACACACACACACACACACACACACACACACACACACACACAGCGGGCTGTCTTATAACTTAGCTGGCTGGTCTTTTTATTAATTAATGTGTCTAGCAGCGTTCTTGTATTTTCTAGTATGTTGCTCTACTCTACTGAATTGTTATTGTATGAAGTTGTACGGTACTTGTGTGTTACTGTATTGTTCTGTGTTACTTGTGTGTTACTGTATTGTTCTGTGTTACTTGTGTGTTACTGTATTTGTTCTGTGTTTTTTGTGTGTTACTGTATTGTTCTGTGTTACTTGTGTGTTACTGTATTGTTTTTGTGTTACTTTTTGTGTACTGTATTGTTTTTGTGTTACTTGTGTGTTACGTATTGTTCTGTGTTACTTGTGTGTTACTGTATTTTCTGTGTTTCTTGTGTGTTTTCTTATTGTTCTGTGTTACTTGTGTGTTACTGTATTGTTCTGTGTTACTTGTGTGTTACTGTATTGTTCTGTGTTACTTGTGTGTTACTGTATTGTTCTGTGTTACTTTGTGTGTTACTGTATTTTTTCTGGTTACTTGGGGTTTTTACTGTTTTGGTTCTGTGTTACTTGTGGTTACTGAAATTGTTCTGTTTACTTGTGTGTTCCCGTATTTTCGTTTTAACTTGTGTGTTACGATTGTTCGTGTTATTTGTGGTTACTGTATTGTTTTTGTGTTCTTGTTGTTACTGTTTTGTTTTTGTGTTTTTTGGTGTTTACTGTATTGTTCTGTTTTACTTGTGTGTTAGGTATTTTTCCTGTTTTTCCTTTGTGTGTTACTGAAATTTTCTGTGTTACTTTTTGTTACTGTTTTGTTCTGTTTACTTGGGGGTGTTACTGAATTGTTCTGTGTTACTTGGTGTTACTGTATTGTTCGTTTTATTTGTGGGGTTTATATATTGTTCTGTGTTACTTGTTGTTACTGTATTTTTCCTGTTTTAAACTTTGTTTACTTTTTTGTTCTGTTTACTTGTGTGTTACTGAAATTTTTTCTGTTTTTTACTTGTGTTTTTTACTGTTTTGGGTTTGTGTTACTTTTGTTTTAAAACTGTATTATTCTGTGTTCCCTTGTGTTTTTACGATTGTTCTGTTTTCTTGTGTTTTACTGTTTGTTCTGTGTTCCCTTTTTGTTTTTACGTTTTGTTCTGGGGTTAAACTTGTGTGTTATTTAAAATTTTTTCTTTTTAATTTGTGTGTTACTGTATTGTTTCTGTTTTCCCTTGTTGTTACGGTATTTTTTTCTGTTTTTACTTGTGTTTTACTGTACTGTTCGGGTGTTACTTGTGTGTTCCCTGTATTGTTCGGGTGTTACTTGTGTTTTACTGTATTTTTTCTGTTTTTATTTGTTTTGTTCTGTATTTTTTCTGTGTTACTTGTGTGTTACTGTTTTTGTTTCTGGGGTTTATTTTGTGTTTACGGGAAATTGTTCGGGGTTACTTGTTTTTAAACTGAATTTTCGGGTTTTATTTGTGAGTTACTGTATTGTTTGTGTTACTTGTGTGTTACGAAATTTTTTTCTGTGTTACTTGTGTGTTATTTTTGGGTTCTGTTTTCCCTTGTGGTTACTGAATTTTTCCTGTTTTTACTTGTGTTTTACTGTATTTTTTCTGTGTTACTTTGTTTCCCTTTTATTGTTCTTGTTATTTTGTGTGTTACTGTATTTTCTGTGTTACTTGTGTTTTAAACTGTATTTTTTCGGGTGTTACTTGTGTGTTACTGAAAATTTTTTCTGTGTTCCCTTTGTGTGTTACTGAATTTTTTTCTGTGTTACTTGGGGTTTTAAATTTGTTTTGTTCTGTTTTTACTTGTTGTTTACTGTTTTGTTCTGTTTTTCTTTTTGTTTTTAACGTATTTCTGTGTTACTTGTGTTTTTACTGTATTTTTTCTGTTTTATTTGTGTGTTACGGGTATTTTTTCTGTTTACTTGTGTTTTAAATGTATTGTTCTGTGTTACTTTTTGTGTTCCTGAAATTGTTCTGTGTTACTTGTGTTTACTGTATTGTTCTGTGTTACTTGGTGTTATTTGAAATTGTTCTGGTTACTTGGGGGTTTTACTGTTTGTTCTGTGTTACTTGTTTTACTGTATTTTTTCGGGTGTTTTTTTGTGTGTTACTGAAAATTGTTCTGTGTTACTTGTGTTTTTACTGAATTTTTTTTTTGTTACTTGTGTGTTACTGTTTTGGTTCTGTGTTACTTGTGTGTTTTTACTGTTTTGGTTCTGTTTTTACTTGTGTTTTTTACTGTATTGTTCGTGTTATTTTTTTTGGTTACTGTATTTTTCTGTGTTTTTGTGTTTTTACTGTATTGTTCTGTGTTACTTGTGTTTTTACTGTTTTGGGTTCGTTTTACTTGTGTGTTCTGTATTGTTCTGTGTTTTTTGGTGTTACTGTTTTGGGTTCTTTTTAAACTTTGTTTTACTGTTTTGTTCGGGTGTTTTTTTGTGTGTTACTTTATTGTTCGCTGTTACTTGTGTTTTACTGTATTTTTTCGTGTTCCATTGTGTTTTACTGTATTGTTCTGTGTTACTTGTTTTGGTTATGTATTGTTCGTGTTACTTTGTGTTACTGAAATTGTTCTGTTTTAATTTTGTGGGGGTTTACTGTATTTTTTTCTGTGTTACTTGTGTGTTACTGTATTGTTCTGTGTTTTTTGTGTGTTCCCGAAATTTTTCGTGTTATTTGGGTTGTTACTGTATTTTTTCTGTGTTACTTGTGTTTTTTACTGTTTTTGTTCTGTTTTTTTACTTGTGTTTTTACTGATTTTTTCTGTGTTACTTGTTTGTTACGTATTTGTTCTGGTTACTTGTGTGTTACTGTATTGTTCTGTTTACTTTTTGTTTTACGTATTTTTTTTTTCTTTTTTACTTGTGTGTTTTTGTATTGTTTTTGGTTTTACTTGTGGTTACTGTTTTGTTCTGTGTTACTTGTGTGTTACGGTATTTTTGGGTTTTACTTGTGGTTATTTGTATTGTTCTGTGTTACTTGTGTGTTACTGTATTTTTTCGGTTTTATTTGTGTGTTACTGTATTGTTCTGTTTTTATTTTGTGTGTTACTGTTTTGTTCGGGGTTTACTTGTGTGTTACTGTATTGTTCTGTTTTTTAATTTGGTGTGTTACTGTATTTTTCCCGTGTTACTTGTGTGTAACTGTATTTTTTCTTTTGTTACTTTGTGTTACTGTTTTGTTCTTGTTACTTGTGGGGTTTCCCTGTTTTGTTCTGTTTTACTTGTGTTTTACTGTATTTTTCCCTGTTTTTATTTGTGTGTTACTGTAGGGGGTTCGTTTTTACTTACAGACCCTCGAAACCATGAGTTTTACCAATTCTTCCACTCTTCACCGAAGAACAGGGGATTTCCACCCCTTTCATTTTCCACCTTCACCGAAATTTTTCAGTGAGTCCACACACTTAAACCCCCCCTTAAACCGTAAAACCCCAGTGATTCAAACAAAATTCATTCCACCCCTTCACCGTAGATACCATTAATTCCTCCCACCTTCGGGTTCCACTCTTAAACCGAATACCACGATCTACACACTTCATTTCCCAAACTCTTCCCCCCGTAGAAAAACAGGGAGTCTACACATTTCCCAGTTCCACTCTTAAACCTAGATACAGGACCCTAAAACACTTCATTTTCCACTCTTCACCGAAAAATACCAGCGGGTCTGCACATTTCCCAGTTCCACCTTCACCGTAGATACCAGTGATTTCCACCCCATTTCAGTTCCACTCTTCCCCGGGAAAGATACAGTGAGTCTACACATTTCATTTCCCCCTTTTTCACCGTAGATCCAGGGGAGTCTACACACTTCCCAGTTCCACTTTTCCCCGTAGATAAAAAGCGAGTCAAACACGCAAAAGGGTTTCCACTCTTCCCCGGGTAGAAACCATGAGTCTAAAACGCTTCAGTTCCACTCTTCACCGTAAATACATGATCTACACACTTCGGGTTTCCACTCTTCACCCGTAGAACAGCGAGTCTACACGCATCTTTTTCCACTCTTCAACTAAGAAACAGCGATCTACACGCTTAAATTTCCCAACCTCTTCCCGAAGATACAGTGATCTACACGCTTCAGTTCCACTCTTCACCGTATACCAAAGGAGTCTACACGCCTTCTTTCCCAAATCTTCACCGTAATACAGTGAGCCCTAACCCCTACATTTTAAAAATCTGCACCGTAATACAGCAAAGTCTACACGTTTCAGTTCCACCTTCCCCGTGGGAACAGTGAGTCACACGCTTCATTTCCCAAACTCTTCACCGTAGATACCATGAGTCTACACGTTTCATTTCCACTCTTAAACCGAGAAAACAGTGATCTACACATTTCAGTCCCCACCTTCCCCCGTAATACATGAGTCAAACACACTTCAGTTCCACTCTTCACCGTAGTTTACATTTAGTCTAAAACGCTTCATTCCACTCTTAAACCGGGTAATACCATTTAGTCCACACACTACAGTTCCCTTTTCCCACCTTAAAACTTTGATTCTACAAGCTTCATTTTCCACTCTTCACCTAGATACCAGGGTCTAAAAAACGCATCAGTTCCACTCTTCCCGTGTACCACCGAGTCTCAAGCTTCAGTTCCCCTTCACCGGGGGGGGAAACCAGGAGTCTAAAAACCCGCTTCAGTTTCCCCCTCTTCCCCTTTAGATACCATGAGTCTACACACTAAAATTTCCCCACTCTTCACCGTAGATACCTTTGGTCTACACCATTCCCATTTTTCCACTCTTCACCGTAGAAAACCAGTGATCTACACACTTCATTCCCCACTCTTCACCGAAAGTTTACAGTGATTCTACACGCATCATTTTCCACTCTTAAACCGTAGATACCAGTGAGTCTACAAAATTCATTTCCCCACTCTTCACCGTAGATCCCGTGAGTCAAACACATTTCAGTTCCACTCTTCACCGAAGATACAGGGGTCTACACACTTCAGTTCCACTTTTCACCGTAGATACCATGAGCCCCTAAAACACTTCAGTTCCACTCTTCACCGTAGTTTACCAGTGAGTCTACACACTTCAGTTCCACTCTTCACCGTAGAAACAATTTGGTTTCTACACACTTCAGTTCCACTTTTCACCGTAAAACAGGGGAGTCTACCGCATCAGTTCCCTCTTCACCGTAAAAACCAGGGGGTCTACACACTTCAGTTCCACTTTTCACCGAGATACCAGCGAGTCTAACGAAATCTTTTCCACTCTTCACCGTAGATACCAGTGAGCCCTACAACTTCAGTTCCACTCTTAAAACCGGGAAAAACCACCCGAGTCTAAAACGCTTCATTTTCCACTCTTAAACCGTAGATACCAGCGATCACACGCATCATTTCCACTCTTAAACCCGTAGATACCATGATTCACACGCTTCATTTTCCACTCTTCACCGTAGATACATGAGCCCCAAAACACTTCATTTTAAACTCTTAAACCGTAATACATGTTTCCACACACTACATTTCCACTTTTCCCACCGTAGAAACAGTGAGCCCCACACGCTTCATTCCCCCTTTTAAACCGGGTAGATACAGTGAGTCCACACCTTCAGTTCCTCTCTTAAACCGTAGATACAGTGAGTCCACAAAACTTCATTTAAAACTTTTTCACCGTAAATACAGTGGCCCCAAACTTCTTTCCCTCTTCACCGTAGATACAGGGGGAGTCCCACGTTTCATTTCCAAACTCTTAAACCGTAGATACAGTGAGCCCAAACACGCTTCATTTTTCCACTCTTCACCCGTAGATACAGTGAGCCCCACACGCTTCAGTTCCACTCTTCACCGAAGTTTACAGTGGGGCCCACACCTTCTTTAAAAAACTTTTTCACCGTAGATACAGTGAGTCCACACACTTCAGTTCCACTCTTCACCGTAGAAACAGTGAGTCCACACACTTCAGTTCCACTCTTCACCGTAGATACAGTGAGTCCACAAAACCCCTAAAATTCCACTTTTCACCGGGGGGAGAATTAAAGGAGTCCACACACTTCAGTTCCACTCTTAACCGTAGCCACAGTGAGTCCCCACCCCTTTTCATTTCTACTCTTAAACCGAAATTTACAGTGAGTCCACACACTTCATTTCCACTCTTTTCACCGTAGATACAGGGGGCCCCACACACTTCAGTTCCACTCTTCACCTAGTTTACAGTGAGCCCTACACACTACAGTTCCACTTTTCACCGTAGATACGTAAATCCACACACTACATTTTCCACTTTTTAAACCGTAAAAACAGGAGTCCACACATTTTCAGTTGCACTTTAAAACCGTAGAAACAGTAGTCCACACACTTAAATTCCCCACTCTTAAACCCGAAAAGATCCCATTTGATCCCCCCCCACTTCATTTCCACTCTTGCCCGAAATTTTCAGGGGCCCCACACACTACATTTCCCCCACTCTTCACCGAGATACAGTGAGTCCACACACTCCCAGTTCCACCCCTTCACCGTAGATACAGTGAGCCCACACATTTCCCATTTCCACACTTCACCGAGATAAAAGTGGTCCACACACTACAGTTCCACTCTTCACCGTAGATACAGTGAGTCCACACACTACATTCCACCTTCCCCGTAGATAAAAGTGATCCACACACTACATTCCACTCTTCACCTTTTAAAGATAAAAGGAGCCCCACACCCCTTTTTTCCCACCCCTTTTAAACCGTAATACAGTGAGCCCACAAAAACAACAGTTCCACTTTTCACCGTAGATACAGTGGGTCCACACATTTCCCAGTTCCACTCTTCCCCTTAAATTTACAGGAGTCTAAAAAACACTTCATTTTCCACTTTTAAACCGTAGAAAACAGTGAGTTTTAACAAATTTCCCGTTTCCACTCTTCACCGAAATACGGAAAAGGTCTTACACCTTCATTTTTCCACTTTTTTCACCGTAAAACAGTGTTTCCCTCCACACTACAGTTCCACTTTTAAACCAAAAAGAAACAGTGAGTCTACACACTTCAGTTCCACTCTCACCGTAGATACAGTGAGTCCACACACACAGTTCCACTCTTCCCCGTAATACAGTGAGTCTACCATTTTCATTTCCCCACCTTCACCGTAGATACAGTGGGGTCCACACACTACGTTCCACTCTTCACCGTAATAAATTTAGTCCACACCCCAACATTTTCCACCCCTTATACCGTAGATACAGGAGTCTACACACTAAAGTTCCACCTTCCCCGTAAAATCCCAGGGGCCCCACACACTACAGTTTCCACTTTTCACCGTAGATACAGTGATCCACACACTACATTTTCCCACCCTTAAACCGTAAAATACGTGAGTCTAAAACACTACAGTTCCCCTTTTCCCCACCGAAAGAAAACAGTGACCCCACACACTACATTTCCCTCTTCACCGAAAGATACATGAGTCCCCCACTACAGTTCCACCCCTTCATCCCGTAGATACAGGAGTACACACTACATTTCCCACTTCCCCCGTAATACAGTGAGTCCACACACTACATTTTCCACCCCTTCACCGTAGATCAGTAGTCCCACCCTAACATTTTCCATTTCTTCACCGTAGATACAGTGAGTTTTAACACACTACAGTTCCACTCTTCACCCGTAGATACAGTGGGGTCCACCCCCCACTACAGTTCCCCTTTTCTCCGAAATACAGTGATCTATACACTACAGTTCCCCTCTTCCCCGGGTGGGTTTACAGTAGTCAAACACACTACAGTTCCACTTTTCCCACCGTAATACGTGAGTCCACACACTACAGCCCCCACTCTTCACCGTAATACAGTGAGTCCCACACAACAGTTCCACTCTTCACCGTAGATACAGTGAGTCTACCCCACTACATTTTCCACTCTTCACCGTAATATGGGAAGCCCAAACACACTACAGTTCCACTTTTTCCCCGGGTAGATACAGTGATCCACCCCACAAACAGTTCCCACTCTTAAACCGAGATACATTTAGTCTACACACTACTTTTCCACTCTTCACCGTAGATACAGTGAGTCCACACACTACTTCCACCCCCTTCACCTAAAAATAAAAGTGATCTACACACTACGGGTTCCCACTCTTCACCGTAGATAAAAGGAAGCCCCCCCCAAAATATAATCACACTAAATTTTAAAGTGACATATACATAATGTTTTTTTTTATGGTATTACCTAGAATATTAATGTTTTTTATTACCTGACCAAACATCAGGTAAAGTTTAAATTTGAGTCCAACCCCAGACCCGCAGCTGCTAAAATTTTTTTTTAAAAATGTATTTGTGTGTGTGTGTACTCCCCTAATTGTGGTTTTGGGGGGGTCGGGAAATCACCCCCTTTGGGCCCCCCCTCTTCACTTGATCGCTACTAGGGCCCTTTTCCCTCTCTGCTTCCCCCGAGCTTTCTCATTCCTCGTCTTAAAGCTAAAGTATGGTTTTTCCCGCCTCCACTACGTCCCCGTGCAGGCTAATTCCCCCCTTCCTTTAAAACTCTATGACTGAAGAATACTTCCTAACATCCGGACTTTGTTTTGATCTTCAGCTTCCAATTGGGGACCCCCCTTTTTTTCTGTGTCCCCTCACGGAAATCCCGGGCTCTGTCCACCTTTTCTAATTTTTCCCCGCAGTATCCTTTTTATGTCCCTTACATGTCTCCCCCGACTCTTCTGTCCTCCAGTGCCGTCCCCCGATTTCCCCGAACCTTTTCCCCGTACGACATTCCCCAGAGCTCTTTGGGAAAAAGCCCTTTTTGCAAAACCTTTTTACTTTTTCTAACTTTTTGACGTACTTACCCGGTATGGGGGCCAAAATGGTGTTTCATACACCAGTATGGCCCCAAAAATACACGTGAAAAGTGTCTTGAAAAGGGTTCCTTATTAAAGGGATCGGAACGCTATTCTGAGGTTTTTCCAGGCCCCCAACCTGCAGCAGTTATCTGGTTGATGTGTGCCTCCGGAACCTCCGGGGTTATGGTCACCCCAAGACTTTCTCCTTGAGTGAGGTTTGCAGTCTTTGTCCCCCTAGCCTAAAACTCTGTCTGCAGTCCTTTTTCTGCCTTTCCTCAATCTTCCCAAAACTTTTCATTTGGCAGGGTTGAAAACGAAAGCAAATTTCCCGGCCACGTGGGCCAACCTTTTTCCCGGTCTCTCCCGTAGTCCTGCCTGAAATTTTCTCCGATTTTAAATTTTTCTCATCAAATTTTCATCATCTGCAACAGTGACACTTCAGAGTCTATCCCCCTTTCCCTCATGTCATTCACATATATCAAAAAAACACTTTTCCTAAACGACCACGGGGGGACCTCGCTCGTCAAAAAGCGCCCACTGTGATAAACCCCTTCAAAGTACCATGACTCGTTGATGCCACCCTGTCAGGTATTCTCTGATCCATTGCAGTGCCCTTCCTGTTTTTCGCCACTGATCCCCCCCAGCTTCTTTCATTAATCTCTTGTGGGGGAACTGTGTCGAAGGGTTTTCCCCATTTCCCGGAAAAACAAACCCCCCCCCCCCTCTCTCGTGTCTTACTTTTTGTTACCCCTTTTTATAAAACCCTTTAGAAAGGTTTTTTGACACAGGATTTGGGCCCCCCATGAAAACCATGAAAAGTTGTCATTTTTTAACTTGTTTTCCCTTTTCCCGGGGCTCCACCCCCTTTTCCCCCCTGATAATCTTCTCCATGATTTTTCATACTATACCGTCGGAAAACTTGGGCTGGAGTTTAGTGCCTCGTTTCTATTTTCCCCTTTTTTGAAAATGGGGACTAATTTCCGTCTTCCATATTCGGGAGTTTGCCCCGTTTCAAGGGATTTAAATTTAAAATTGGGTTAGTGGCACGCAAAGGCGTCTCTGCTTCTTCCTAAGGGCCCACGGGAGATATCCGGCCCATCGCCCTTTTAGATTCCCAAAGGGCACTTAGCAGCTTCTGCAAACCCCCTCCTCCGTTTTTCAATGTTTCCAACACTTGTTTTTTATAAAATCCCCTCTGTGCTGGGTTTTCGCAGAGGGCCCTTTTCCGTCTCGACTGTAAATACTTCCTTAAAAACTCCTGTTTAAGGGTCCTCACTACCTCCTGATCGTTTTCTTGTGAGTTTCCCCCCCTTCTGTTTCCCACCCCGGGTAACGGGTCTTTGACTGTTGTCTTCCCCCTGAGGGGCTATACAACATTTTAGGGTCAGACTTTTAAATTTCATGCTAATTATTTCATACTGTCCCCGGGGCCTCTCTCCTTAAACCCGTGGCATACTCGTTCCTACTCTTGCGACTGATCTCCCTATTTTTTAAAGTGTTCTATGCCTTCGTACTTTTTCCATTTCTATTGCACTTAGTTTTTGGGCCCCCCTTACACAGTCGGGGAAACCAGAGGCTCTTCTGGTCTTTTCCCCCTTTTTTCCTGTTACCCTTGCAACAAACCTTTCTTCTGCCCCCTTTCATTTTGTTGTTACGTATTCCCAAACATTTTGTTTCCCCCGACTTTCTTACCAGTTCTCTGTCCTACTGAACCTCCTGCAGGGAATTCCTCAAAAATATGTAGTCCCCTCTTTTAAAGTCTGGCTTTTCCCTTCAAAATCCTTTTCCCTCTCTAAATTGCAACTCTACTATGTATTCAAAGCCCCAAACCACATGGTCACTAGCTCCTAGGGGATTTTTCAAATGGTGAGTCCTCAAAGTCCCGAACTGCCCAGGGTGAACATAAGGTCCCCGTTTGGGTGGTTCGGCCCCCCCCTCTCACTTTGGATTGTCCTTAAAGTTTTTGGGGCATGAGGTTTTTTCCCGAAAACCACAAACCATCAAAAATGGGTCTCAATGTTTTGGGGCCCCCGTGGGCTCCAGGTTTTTCCCCAAACTCCCTATGGGTTTTAAATCGCCCCCCGCCCCCAAAATATGTCCTGCTCGAGTGGGGCTCTTCTTTCCACCTCAGCCCCGTGTGTGTGGTTTTTTTGGCCCCCGTGTCCCGCTGGATGGTGTGCGTTTCTGTTGTAGGGGACAGTGTCTCCTGAATGGGTTTTCATCTTACTCCCTTTTAGGTACAGTTTTCTGCTGGATGGGGTGGTTTTCTGTTATAGGGTTAAAAAAAAAAAAAAAGTCTCCTGCTGGTGTGGTTTTCTGTTGAAAAGGGACAGTGTTTTGCTGAATGGTGATCTTACGCTGTGGTTTCAGGTCCACTGGTTTGTGGGGGGTTAAATGTTTTAGGGGCAGTATTTTGCTGAATGGTGGGGTGTTTTTTGTAGAGGTACATGTTTTGCGGGATAATTTTGTGTAACGTTTAGGTACAGTGTTTTTCTGGATGCTGTTTGTGTTACTTTTTGTAGGGGCATGCTCTGGGTGGTGTGGGGGTTTAAATTATAGGTCAAATGTCTCTTTGGGTGGAAATGTTTTCCCTCATCTTTTCTTTCCCGGTGCAAATATCAAGGTGGGGTTTTTTTTCCCCAATTTAAGTCAAATTTGTTGTTAGTGCAGGGCCGGAAAAATTTACATTATGTTTTTTAGTGGGAGGTCCGGAAGAATTACATTTTTTGGGTTTGTGGGGGAGGGGCCGGAAGGGGGTTACATTATTTGTTAGTGCAGGTTTCCGGGAAAAGTTACATTATGTTAAAAGGGAGGTCCGGAAGAGTTTACATTATGTTTTTAGTGGGAGGTCCCGGGAAAAGTTTTCATTATGTTGTTTTTGGGCAGGTTTTCCCGGGAAAAGTTTTCATTTAAAGCTGGGCAATTAACTGAACATTTTATGGTAAAAACCAAAAAAACAAAAAAAATTATATTTTTAATTTTTTTTATTGATAAAGTTAGACAGAAATACTGTACTTTGTAAAAAGTTTGATTTTGTTTCCCCCCCTTTTAACAAACCACCCAAGGGGAAGTTACTGTGTGGACACGACTGTGACCTACCAAAAAATATTTAAAATAAACTTCCTTTCCTTTTTTCACTCCCCTCACTCCATTAACCCCCCCTTCCTCCCCTCTCCCCAAACCCCTCAGTCTCCCCCCCCTTCCTCCCCCCTTTCCTCCCTCCCCCTTTCCCCCTTTCCCCCCCCCCCCTCCCCCCCTCCCCCCCCCCCTCCCCCCCCCCCCAAAAACTTTCCCCCCCCCCCCCTCCCCCCCCCCCCCCCAAAATTCCCCCCCCCCCCCATTCCCCTTCCCCGTCCCCCCCGTGTTAATTGCCCTTCAAACCCCTTTTTCCTTTGTTTTAACTTTAACATAAAAACCTTTCAAACCCAAGGAAATTGAAAAACACTTTTTTCTTTTTTTCTTAAGATACCTGAACCCTGGTATAGGAATAGATACCCTATGAAAAATTTTTCCCCGAGAGAAGAAACGGATGCGGGAGGTGTGCCAAATAACAACAAACTTTTAATAAAACCTCGAAACTGGGGAAAAAGCCTGGGGGGTGGAAGACAGCAAAATAGTACCCCTTTTTAAAAGGGGACAGAAAAGACAGGCAGCACTTAAAATACCAAACCCTTTTGCTGGGAAAAGTATGTAAACTTTTATAAGGGGATCATCAGGGGAAAGAGGGGGTAAGCACTGAAAAGGGAAATGGGTCAAACATGACCAAATTCAGGGCCCGGGTTTTAGGAAGGAAAAACCTACATCACAAAAATAAAGGAGTTTTTAAAAAAAGGTAACAGAAAAAAAGACAGGAGAAAGTGGGATGGGGGGGCTTTCAACTTTTTTGATTGCAAGAAGGGTTATGACACAGTAAATACACAAGAGACTGGGGTTAAAAAAAAAGAGTAGCAGGCAGAAATAGCAGGGAAAGTACTACATTGGGGTCGGAAATACATAACAAAGGGGGAAAAATAAGTGTTTTGGGATTGGGGGAGGTGTCAGAGTGGGTGCACGGACGATGGGTTCCACAAAAGGGCATCCCCAGGGAAAAAAGCTGTTTTTAATATAAGGAATGACGTAATAGAAGGGACAGATTTTTAAAGGGGTTTCCCTGTTTGCAGACAATAAGAAACCAAAAAAAGAGAATTCAAATGGACCCGGAAAATGGAAGCCTACAAGGGGAAAACTGAACAGGGAAAGCGATTCTGGCTTAAAAACACCCCTGGAGTTTTTAAACCCAGCAAGTGAAAAGTTATGGGTGTTTGGGGGAAGGACAAAAAACACCTCAACGGAAATTTGGGGCCCAAGAATCAAAGGATGCCAAACCCACTTAGGGTTAAGGATCTAGGGGTGAGCATCATACCAGCCCAGCTCCTGACCGCAAAATCAACCAAAAAACTGCTATGCCTTGGGGGGCCTGAAAACCCCAACGAGCCTTCAACCATAAAAAAAGGATCATTCAAGATACTGGGAAACTGTGTACGTCAAGCCCAAAATTTTGGGGTAAAGCAGAACCCCGTATAGAAACCCCACAAACCCGGTGAAACCGTCAAGAATTAAAAGGGAAAAGGGGGAAGCTTTTCCCCAAAAAGCCTAGCCCCCGGAGCCCAAACACTTAAAAGGGAAAAAATTAAGGAAAATCAAAACCCGATTTACGGGTGGAAGTCAGGGGGATAGAAGAGACATAAACAAAAAATAAAATACGAAGGCACTGACATGGTAGAAAAGGGGGAAAAGTTTTTAGAGATGAGACACAACAACAAGGGGGCACAACGGAAACTTAGATGAGTCACAGGGGTGTTAGGAAATTAAATTTTTTCAGTCAAAAGAGTTTTTCAAGAAGTGGAACAATCTGGAGAATTTTTGGAGGCAGGGCCATACATTTGCCTTTTGAAGAGGTACAAAAACTCTTGGAGAAGGGTTGGGGGCAGTGGAGATGTCCTTCTAAGGGCAATTTGTTTGAAAAAATTTTGCAGAAAAATTCGAAGTGTGGAAATTAGGAGAAGGGTGGAGTTTTAAAAAAAGTTTTAGAAAAGGGCTGAAGAGGGGTGTTAATGGGGATTGGCATTTAGAGAGGGAAAGGATCGAAGTAAAAAATGACAAGGAGAGCGTATAAATCTGTAGGGAAAGGGGGCGGGGTAGGGGTTTGTCCTAGAAAAAGGTTGGAGGGATTGGGAAAAGGGAGAAAGGAGTGAAAAGGAGACAATGGTTTTTTGGGGCCTGACGAGCTTTGGGGTTTTGAACAGGGGAATATTTAGTGAAGGGGTTCGGGGAAAAAGGTTTTTTTTTATAACCGGGGCTTTTAAATCCTGGAAATGGGAAGACAATGTCTGCACCTAAAGGAGGGGTTCGGGATATTGGCAGTTTGGAGGGAAATTTTTTAAAAATCTTTTTAAATACTTCAAACAGTTTTTATCTGGACGCCCTGAAAAAAAATAAAATTTTGTTTTGGGGTGGATAAAATGTTGAAAAGTTTATGAAAGAATTTTTTTTTTTGGGATTTTTTTTTTTCTTTTTGGGTCACTCCTGCCCGGGGGAGACGACCGACTTTTTGGGTTAATTTTACAATATATATATATATATAAAATATAAAAATAATATAAATATATTTTATATATATATATATATATAAATATAAATGATTAAAAAAATATATATAAAATATATATATTTTATATAAATATAAATATAAATATATTATATATATTATATAATATAAAATATAATAGTAATAATATGAAAAGTAAAAATATGTCCCTGCCGAACATTAAAAAAATGGTTTAATTAGTAAGAACCCATTTAAAATTAAGTTTCCCTTTTTAAAAAATTTTTTCTTATACGTTTTTAAAAAAATATTTTTTCAATTTAAAGTTAAAAAGTAAAAATTTTTTAATTTTGCACCTAAAGGAACTTAGAAAACTTACCTAAACCCAATTAAAACATGGCAATTTATTTTAGCCTAAAAAAACCCCCCTAAAAATATTTTAAAATTTGTTTAAAAATAAATTAATACTAAACCCAAAAACATGAAATAAATTTTTTTTCGTTAGGTTTAGAATGATTTTTTACGAAATTATTGCATAAAAACAAATTTTCCCCTTTTCCCCTTTTTGGGGAAAAATGACGTTGCTATTTTAAACCAAGATCGCCCAAATTCTCCTATTTTGGCACGATAATTATATATATAAAATAAAAAATATTAAAAAAATATAAAAAATATATATATATATATAAAATATATATATAAAAATATAATTAAAATATATTATATATATTTAAAATTATAAATATATATAATATATATATAATTAATATAATATATAATTAATATATATAAAATTTTTTATTATTTTTTTATTTATCACACTGGCCGAAAAACCCCCCACCAAGGCAGGGTGGGGCCCCAAAAAGAAAAACTTTCACCATCATTCACCCATCCCCTGTCTTTTCCAAAGGGGGGCTTTTTTCACTAAAAGTTTTTTAAAATGCAACATTAACACCCCCCTTCAAGTGCAGGGACTGTACTTTCCCCTCTCCCAAAACTCAAGTCCCCGGGCCCCCGGTTTTTCCCCGAACCCCTTTTATAAAGGGTTTCTTTTTATCACACTCCAACAGCACGTCAAGTATTAAAAACCATTTGTCTCCATTCACTCCTATCAAACACGCTCACGCATGCCTGGCTAGAAGCCCAAGCCCCTCGCACACAAATCTCCTTTACCCCCTCCCTCCAAAACCTTTCCTAGGCCGACACCTACCCCGCCTTCCTTCCACTACAGACTGATACACTCTTGAAGTTATTCTGTTTCGCTCCATTCTCTCCACATGTCCGAACCACCTCAACAACCTTCCCACCCCTCTGGACAACAGTTTTGGTAATCCCGCACCTCCTCCAAACTTCCAAACTACGAATTCTCTGCATTATATTCACACCACACATTGCTCTCAGACTTGACATCTCCACTCCCTCCAGCCTTCTCCTCGCTGCAACATTCATCACCCTGTTTCCCCACCCATATAAGAGCGTTGGTAAAACTATACTCTCATACATTCCCCTCTTTGCCTCCAAGGACAAAGTCTTTGTCTCCACAACTCCTAAGTGCACCATTCACCCTTTTCCCTCATCAATTCAATGATCACCTCATCTTTCATAGACCCATCCGCTGACACGTCCACTCCCAAATATCTGAAAACATTACCTCCTCCATACTCTCTCCCTCCAAATCTGATATAAAATCTTTCATCCCCTAATCTTTTTGTTATCCTCATAACCTTACTCTTTCCTGTATTCACTTTCAATTTTCTTCTTTTGCACACCCTACCCAAAATTTATCCACCAATCTCTGCAACTTCTCTTTAGAATCTCCCAAGAGCCATAGTGTCATCAGCAAAGAGCAACTGTGACAAATCCCACTTTATGTGTGATTCTTTATCTTTTAACTTTCCCCGCCTCTTGCCAAGACCCTCGCATTTTCTTCTCTTTCAACCCCATTTATAAATATATTAACCACGGTGACATCACACTCCTTGTCTAAGGCTACTTTTACTGGGAAAAAATTTCCCTCTTTCCTACATACTCTAACTTGAGCCTCACTATCCTCGTAAAAAATCTTCACTGCTTTCAGTAACCTACCCCCTACACCATACACCTGCAACATCTGCTACATGCCCCCTATCCACCCTGTCATACGCCTTTTCCAAATCCATAAATGCCACAAAGACCTTATCTAAATACTGTTCACTTATATGTTTCAAATGTAAACACCCGGTCCACACACCCCCTACCTTTCCTAAAGCCCCCTTGTTCATCTGCTATCCTATTCTCCGTCTTAATCTTAATTCTTTCAATAATAACTCTACCTACACTTTGCCAGGTATACTCAACAGACTTATCCCCCTATAATTTTTTTCACTCTCTTTTATCCTCTTTGCCTTTATACAAAGGAACTATGCATGCTCTCTGCCAATCCCTAGGTACCTTACCCTCTTCCATACATTTATTAAATAATTGCACCAACCACCCCCAAAACTTATCCCCACCTGCTTT
>NC_069420.1:58410239-58426495 GCF_026875155.1 Cherax quadricarinatus
AATGGGATTTACAAAGGATTACTACGAATCCTCTTGTTTTCCAAAGTTTAGTCGCCATACTTCTCGCCTGGCTGTCTCCGACTCATTCTCAACCTGCTGGTACGGCTGCTGAATGGTTCAATTCACAGAGATCATATACTTTTTTCCCCGTTACAGGTCACCATGCTACTAGACATTTTTTTTTAAACAGTATTCCATACTGTACTGTTCATCGTCTATGACGTAATTGTAAAACATGAAATGGCTAATATTTCTTTCTATTGATTTAACAATGCCTAGTGGTGTCTGTCAAAGACCCATTGTGACCTCTGTAATCCTACTTTAGCGCTGCCTCACAAGAATAAGCTTGAGGTGTACAGTGAACTAGCCACTCAGTCGGTACAATTAAAAACCAGATTCGAACTCTACACGAGAACAAGAAATTGGCGACAGCGGAGACATTTCCACCACCTGCACCTCTACCATTACCTCTTGATTCTCGTGCTTCAACATGATATAACGTCAGTTTCCTCCACTACCATTTCCACCTTAACCCCACCATACATTACAACCATCACCACTATCTCCCTTTTCTTCTCATCAGCTTCCTCCTCCTCCACTGTCATCACTTCCACTTCCTTTACCACTACTACCTCCTCATACACTTTTACCATCTTATATACCTTCACACCCACCACCACCCACAACCACCACCACACCACCCACTACCACCCACCATCACGACAACCATCAAACCACTCACCACCAGTGCCACCACCTCCACCTACTCCTACTTCTCCTCCTACACCACCACGTACACCTACACCCCACGTCATCTTTCCATATCACCTTGCTACTTCTGACTCCTCCATCACCCAACCCATCGACAAAATTCTTCCGCCAAAAGAGGAATGGAAAGCTGTGCTAGTAAGCGCAGCAAACATTGTGTAGGTATGAGGTTGGCTGCAGAAAAGAATGATTACTAGAATAACTAAACAAAATAAGTAATATTTCAGACAAATTACCATGCGGAAGTTATTTACTATTTTAAAATATACGTAAATTCGCCTATATCATTCAACTTTGTCAGTGCAAAAATTACACAAAACACAAACGCATAGGAAAAATATTATTAAACAAAAATACTAACATGATTAAAAAGCAAAACACAAATACAATCATACCAAGTTGATGAGAAAGCCACAAGTGTATCTTCAAACAGAAACGTTTCACCTACAAAATAATAACAATAATATCTTTATTTCTACAAGTACATGTACAATGTATACAGTCCTAGCTGACATCACACATACTGCTATATAGAAAGCAGAACATTTCCGGCAAATTAGGTCAACTGTCTCATCAACACAAGTAAGTAAACTACCGGTTGCATCATATACCTTTAACACAGACTCTGATAAGTTTAAAACGTACTATACCAATAAAGGGGTAACCCCAAACAGTTGTCAACTAGTAAGTGTATCTCATGACTTCGTGCAAAAAGAACTAAGCAGGTTAAACCCAACTAAGAGCACCGGCCCAGATAACATCCCGTTTAAGTTCCTAAACGATGGTGCCTCTAAATTGCCAATCCTCATTGCTCACATAATAAATATGGCCATCACTATTAATACCGTACCAGAGGGGTTAAGGAGGTCTGTGTTACTAGCGTGAAAACAACAGTAGGTCTGATGTCAGGAAACTAAAGGCTGTTAAAATTACTAAATTACTCAGTTTTTATCCAAAATTATAGAGAGAGCGTGTAATGTCAAGTAGTTAAGTAGGTTCTAATGACAACCAACATTGGGCCTCTCCATAGTTACCAATCGGGTTTTAAGGAGCTTCTTGCTCACCTACACCTCATTATTAATTGATGGATTACATTAGAATTGAAATGTCTATAGGAACCTAATAGGAGGGTAACTTAGGACATGCAAAAGGCTTCGACACTGTCAACCACAATATATTATGTAAGAAGAAACTTCAAACTAGGGCTAGGTTCCGTAGGACTGGTTTAAGTCCTACCTTTCGCAACAGGACACAAATTGAACAAAATCAACAAAACGGAATCCGAACTCATACCGATAGCAAGGTAGTATTGTGAGGGTCCCTTATTATTCCTGAGTGTCAGTGCCAAACTCGGACTTTATGCAGTTTACCGTGCTCTTGTTAGTGTCAGTTAAAGACCCGTTTAGTCTAATGTACATAACACTGGAACTGAGAGTCCTACTAGCGAATAGTAGTAGACAAAACAAACTATCGTTACACCTCGAGGGAAATCGAAAGCCATACTCTTTGCACGAACCAACGAGAGGGTAAATAAATTTAATGTTCAGACAAGATGCGGGAACTCATCACTTCAGTTTCCACGTTAAAAATACTGGAAATCCCCTTTGACCCATGACATGTCAGGCGAATTGATAGGAACGCAGTGTAGTAAAAGAAAAGCGAATATCAGTCTGATGTTCCTCTAAAGACAAGCAGTGTCTACCTACTGAGACTCGCAGGACCCTATGTTTAACATTTATACAAATGTCATATTGACTACGATTGCTCTTCATTGTACTCTGCCTCGACAAAAAAACTGAGACTACAAATCACCAGAACAAAATGGTTAGATTCATCCTGACCTGGTCAAGAGAACATGTTGGCAGGACCGGAATACAACATATGCTGCATGTTGAAGATAGAGCTCCAAACAACCGAGTTAAATCAAGTTTATAAATTGGCCTCACTAACAGTGTCCCAGAATTCCTTGCTGCAATTTTGTCAAGGACTGGAAATTAAGGAATTTAGCTACTCGGGGAGAGCGACAACAACTGTGTAGTACCCACAGTTATTGGCCAGGCTTCCAAACACCTTTTACTGTACAGCAATAAGGATGGAACAGACTACCAGTACATGTCAAAGCCAGTCATATCAATGAACAGTTCAAAAAGACAGCCTAAAGGTGCCTAATGAATCGTAGTGACGAAAAGTGAAAAGATTCGGACTGATGAACTTATACTGTGTAGGAGTGGTGTAGGATGCGTGTAGGGGTGTGTGTAGGGTGAGTGTAGAGATGAGTGATGGGGTGCGAGTGCGTGTAGGGGTGACTGTAGGGGGAGAGGTAGGGGTGAGTGTAGGGGGTGAGTGTAGGGGGTGTGTGAGGGGGTGAGTGGTAGGGGGTGAGTGTAGGGCGTGAGTTGATAGGGGGTGAGTTGTAGGGGTGGGTGAGTGTAAGGGTGAGAGTCTGGGTGAGTGTAGGGGGGGTGTGAATGTAGGGGTGAATGTAGGGGTGAATGCAGGGCGTGCAGGGGATTGAGTGTAGGTGGGCGAATGCAGTGGCGTGAGTGTAGAGGATGAGTGTTAGAGGGTGACGTGTAGAGAGTGAGTGTAGGGTGAGTGTAGGCGGTGAGTGTAGGGATGAGTGTAGGGAGGAGTGTAGGGGTGAGTGTAGAGGATGAGGTAGAGGATGAAGGTGTAGGGTGAGTGTAGGGGGTAGGGAGGGAGAGTGTAGTGGGGTGTGTGGAGCGGGTAGCCACTGTTGCAATGCAGAGAGACAGAAATCGTCATGGAGCCTAAGAAGGTTTCTATTGTCTTTTCTACAACACCACAACAAAGGCCTTTTTGGTTTAATGCACATATCTTTTTTCCCTCGAGAAAATTATATTCATTTCGCGACCTCTGTCACGGGGGTTGTGAATGAGACATGTGAGGATTAGGGCCACAGTATATAACAATACGTGACTGGAACGATACACAAATAACCCGCTCCTACCGACAACGTTTCGGTCCGATTCTAGGGAGTCCACGTCTTTGACAAAGCTATCATCCACTAACCAGAGGTAGAGCAGGACGGCTATATATAGACAGGAAAGAGGTGGTGGTGTAGTCAGTAGTAGTAGTACAGAATATTATATAATACACGACAAGATGAAATTAAGACAACATGCACAAACATCCGGGCATCCCATCGTGACGTTTCGCCATCCAGCCGTACTGGATGGCGGAAACGTCCACAAACAACAGACACCCAGACGCCGGCACAAGTGTCTCCAATTTCATCAGTAGTTGTAGTTCGAGGAAGAAGAGTAGTTTGAAAGGTTGATAGAGGTAGAAGTGGAATACGGAAGACGAGCCGTCAAATACAAAAGGAAAGGGCAGAGCACTGCAAAGAGAGCTAGATGCTCACAGAGGGAGAGCAGCGCACCAGAGATGCGTGAAATGGGGAAGTGGTGAAAGAAATGAAGAAAGGACAGAAACACGAGACAGGAGAGAGAAAGAAAAACCCAGAGGAGAAAAGGAAAGAGAAAGGGGAAGAGGAAAGAAGAAGGAAAAAGTAAGAAAAAATGAGGATTCAGGTTAAGTCTCGGTGTCTGAAGTTTGGAGCATTTTACAATGTAGTGGGAGAGGAACGGCCATCTACAGAGACGAAGCCAGGGGCTAGGTTCATACAGGGAAAGTTGTGTATTAGAGAGGCTTCAACTAGACGGCGACCGGTTCGAGTGGAAGTAGGGAAGGACGTTTTAGCCAGAAGACCGTCAATAGGATGGCTATGATCTCTGAGTGAAATATTGTTAGTGTCGCAAGCCTAACACTATTTTTGTGGCTCCCTAAGTATGTCGAAAGAGGTTCGGACAGTTTCTCCGAAGTATTGATTGAAGAGGACAGGGGGAGCACGAAATAGAGTAAAACAGGAACATCTGTAGAGGGAGGAGAGGTATGAACGGATTAGTGCGAAGGGTTCTACTCAGTCTTGGCTGGAGGTAAGCTTGTGTCTAAGGGACGGATGAGGAATTGTTGAGATTAGCAAGCCGGAAAATATAGGGAAGGCAGAGGATAGAAGAGTTCCATTGAGAGGAGAGTTTGGGAGTGAAGAAAAGAAACTTTGCGTTCAGCACGTGAGGGGCCAGAGTCTTGAACTGGGACGGGTAGCCAACGACGGGGAACGAATTATGAAGAGTGGAAAATGTTCTGTGGAAGGAACTGAGGATCTAGATGCGGGAGGGCACGGAGGAAAGAGGGAGATAAGAATGGCATCTTTTCTTGGGACGGGGAGCTGATAGGAGAAGTAGTGATTGTACATGCCACTGCTGCATAGGTTGTCGGTAAACGGAATAAGGAAAAAACTGTATCTAGAGCGGCGGACATGCGACATTCAAGGAAAGGAAGCAAGGAATTAAGCTTCACCATTCAGCTTTAAAACTTAATGAAGGGGGCAAGATTATTTAAGAGCTTCAAGAAAAAGGTTGGAAGAGATGGAGTCATGAGCGCACAGAGCAACGATGCATCCACATAGCGGAGCCCCTCCTTCAGAGTGCAAGGGCACTGTATTTCCTCTCCAGGACTCAATCCGGCTGCGGTTTCCCTGAATCCCTTATAAATGTTACTTTGTCACACTCCACAGCCACGTAAAGTTATTAAAAACCATTTGTCTCATTCACTCCTATCAAAACACGCTCCACGCATGCTGCTGGAAAAGTCAAGCCCCTCACACCAAAACCTCCTTTACCCCCTCCTCCAACCTTTCATAGGGCCGGACCCCTACCCCGCCTTCCTTCACTACAGACTGATACCACTCTTGAAGTTCATTCTGTTTCGCTCCCATTCTCTCTTAACATGTCCGAACCACCTCAACAACCTTTCCTCGGCCCTCTGGACAACAGTTTTGGCAATCCCGAACCTCCTCCTAACTTCCAAAAACTACGAATTCTCTGCCATTATATTCACCACCACACCATTGCCTAAGACATGACATCTCCACTACCTCTAGCCTTCTCATCGCACTCAACATTGCGTCACCCATGCTACACAACCCATATAAGAGCGTTGGTTAAAACTGTACTCTCATACATTCCCCTCTTTGCCTCAAGCGACAAAATTCTTATCCCCCTTGTTCTCCACCAGACTCCTAAGTGCACCCGCTCACCCTTTTTTCCTCATCAATCATATGATTCACCTATCTTTCATGACCCATCCGCTGACACGTCCACTCCCAAATATCTGAAGACATTCACCTCCTCCATTACTCTCTCCCATCCAATTGATATCCAATCTTTCATCAACCTAATCTTTTATCCTCATAACCATACTCTTTCTTTATTTACTTTTAATTTTCTTGTTTTACATATCTACAAATTAATCCACCAAACTCTGCAACTTATCTTTCAGAATTCTCCCAACGAGCACAGTGTCATCAGCAAAGAACAAACTGAGACAAACTCCCACTTATGTGTGATTCTTTATCTTCTGTAATCCATGCCTCCTGCACAAGACTCTCGCATTTACTTCTCTTAACAAACCTCCATCTTAAATATATTAAACAACCACAGTGACATCACACTCCTTGTCTAGTCCTACTTTTACTGGGGAAATAATCTCCTCTTTCCTTAATACTCTAAACTTGAGCCTCACTATCCTCCTAAAAAACTCTTCACTTGCTTTTCAGTACTGCATCCTATACATACACTTGCAACATCTGCACATTGCCCCCTATCACCCTGTCATACGCCTTTTCTCAATCCATAAATGCACAAAAACCTTCTTTTAGCCTTTATTTAAATACCTGTTACATTATATGTTTCACGTAAAACACCTGGTCCACCCACCCCTACCTTTCCTCAAGCCTCCTTGTTCATCTGCTATCATATTTCCGTCTTGACTCTTAATTCTTTAATAATGACTTTACCATACACTTTACCAGGCTACTTAGACTTATCCCATTATAAGTTTTGCACTCTCTTTTGTCCCCTTTGCCTTAATACATAGGAACTATGCATGCTCTCTGCAATCCTAGGTACCTTTACCCTCTTCCTTACATTTATTAATTTGCACCAACCACTCAAAAACTTATCCCACCCTGCTTTTAACTTTCTATCTTTATACCATTCAATCCCTGCTGCCCCTAACTCCCCTTTTATTTCACTTACTGCCTCAGACTTCCTCCAAACTCCAATTGGCTGTATCCTCACTCCTACAAGTGTTATTCCTCCTTGCCTATACACGAAATCACAAGATTCCATATCTTCATCAAAATTTACATTCTCAAAATATTCCCTCCTCTTCCAATAACTCTACCTCTCCATTTAATAAACTCTCCTCTCCTAATCTTTTAACTGACAAATCCATTTGTCTCTAGGGCTTCCTCTAACCTTTCTAATATCACATCCAAAACTTTTTCGTATTTTCAACAACAGGAAATCTTGTGGTCTCCAACTCGATCAACCGTATCTACATGAATAACTTATGCGGCAGCGCACTCTTTACATTTTATTGGGAAATAAGTATCAGTACACAGACTGTATAACTAGTCCATAACCACAAATCGACTTTGTGAATGCGCACATTGAAAATTTGAAAAAAAAAAAAATCCTTTTCATGGCGTTCTGTCTTGAACTGGTTGTGGCAAGTGTGTCATTTGATAACATTGCTTGAAACATGTTCCTCGTTCCTCAAAGCCAAGGTAACACAGCCATCTAGTGCCAACATTGGCACTTACTAGCAATGTTACTGTTTCCTTAATGTTACAGGTGTAACAATATGTACATGTAATGCGATGATGTGGGCCAGCCCTTAACTACTCATGCAGGATCAGCGAGCATCCGAGCCTATAAGAAGTAACTTGAGCAAGAGGAAATTCGGCTACCATGTTGCTCGCTACATCGTATCACATTCACTGTCATCACTGAAAGTCCCTTTCTGCTCAAATAACTCTATTGATGGCCAGTTATGCTCCCCTTTGAGTTCGACTACCACCCACCACCTTGTCGTACCTTCATGGCTGTGCACCCAGCTACATCATGCTGCCTCATAACCTTTCCTTGTGCAACCGGAATGATCTTCCACACTAACCATCATAAGCAAAACTCTTATTTTTATTTTCAACAGGTTGTTAGGAGTTTTAAGTTCTCATATAAATATGTTTATATTTTTCTTCTACTTTGAAGAGGAGCTACTCCAAGACCAGGTTTACAGCAATATCATCTATTTTTTTTCCATGTCACCATCGCCGATTGGGTCATCCCATGATAAATATGCAGAAGCCGATGGAATTACGTTTTAATGTAGCCCGCCCTGTCTCATGACTTTATTCCTGCCACCACGACACGGTGCTGACCACTTATGCCGGGTTTGAACACTTAGTCCTGAGTCAACCACACACAGTGGGCTCCTCTTGTTTCTGCCCAGATAACTCTGTTCCAATACCTTCTCTTCATTCTCTCTCTCCTCTCTCGTGGGCACTGTTGCACTGTGGTGATTATGAAGGAGAAGGACCTCGTGGTCATGGTGATGAGCGGTACTGTGGCCGTGTGAAGTATAGACAGGCTTGCCAGACGGGTCCTGGCCCGGGTTCTTCTCCCTGCAGAAGCCACGGCAATAACCTGTCGTTCTCATAAGAAGCTTACGAGGCACCTAGTTTCCCTGTCTCCTAATAACTGTTTATTTTTCGCTATACTATATCTCCCTTTGTTCATAAATATTATCACATAGTGCTGTCTGTTTTTGTAATGTGAGTGAGGGATCTCTCTAAATTTCAAGATATAACATTACACAGATCTTTGATTGAACAATAGGGTCGTAGAGGTGTGAGCGAAGTTCAGAACCTCTACAACACACAAAGTTTGCCCCATAGTTATGCAAACTCCACAGCTTGTAGTCACGTAAATTTCACTCGGACCACTACATACGAAAAAAAAAAGCTATCCATCCTGCTGAAACAAATCATTCAGAATATGTTGCTTAAGACACCCTTTTATAGTCACAAGGCAGGTCTCCATTAAGGGAGCATGAATATCCCAGCAAGGTTCCACCTTCATGGCTACCAGGGGCTTGTTGCTTCCTCTTACAAGAGGTAGTACTCTAATTTCTGTGGAAACCATTGGCATAATAATATTTATTACCATATTTCTCTGGTGTATTTAACCATAGGTATGTCTGGGGGATTTCCTTGAAAGATACTGTATTACTGCTGACAATAATATTCTCAAATTCTACGTGCTTGTCCTGGGCCATAATAACATGAAGGCCTATTCTCCCATGGCTTGGCTATAACTCGGGCAATGTCCAAAAGAATGTCTAAAAAGAATGCTGACCTATCCTTGGGGACTGATAATCTTGTCTCATTTATTTTTACGCGGAAAACTTGTCAGTGGAAAGTCCTTTGATCCTGCCTTCCTATTCTGGAGTCGCAGGATTTCCAGATGTTTTCGTTCCTATGCTGACGGGGACTGTCTTTGTAGAAGAGTAAAAACAAAAAGCGGAATTCTAACATCCGCTTTTTAAAGGGCTGCCATTGGGAAATCTAACTCTGATTCACCCAGCTCGTATGAAATTAAAACTTAATTCTATAATGTTCAGAGACTGAGTAAGGAGGTAGGTGAACCTTACAACAAATTGACTGGTAGTTCAAAAAACTAATTCAGAACGTCAGAATTCTGAACACTAGTTCACAATTCATCCTTAGCAGGATATTTGGGGGTCAATAAATCGTAATAGTATTTAAAACATTTTTATTGGCCAGGTATAAGAACAGATGTGCCAAGGGTTTTACCCGTTACTATTACGTCACTACTGTGGAGTAAGCCAGGGTTACACTAGACCTGCACCACTTCACCCTCCATACTGTTTGATGGGAGCCACCGTTGACTTATTGAGCGCACGGTGTAGGTCCATTACCAAAACCCAAGTACGGTAACAAAAATTCTGTAGGATAAAACACCAAGGACAATTCCATTAATTTTAACTTTCCACTTTGGCATTTCCCACTGGGCCAAAGAAGTGACCAGGGCACCAATTTTACAGTCAAAATCCTTCATAGAGGCTTTAACTAGGCTAGGAATTAATTTAAAAAATTGTACAAGCTTAGCAATCTCAGTACCATGGCCCTTTGGAACAAATTTCACTAAAACCCTTATAAACTATGATCGTGTACGTATGATCTTTTTCTAACGGCTGGTATAAATTCGCTTCCTCTGTTGCTGTTGCAATGCGAGAAAACTCGTACAGAAATCAAGGGGGTACAGTTCTTTCAAGCTGATTTTTGGGATAATGGAGAGCACCCTACAACGATCAAGGAAGGATGGATTGGAGAGATGCCTACAAAATCAATTACTACCCTACATCAAGATTGCATGTGGCCGTCAGCTGCCATTGAGCCAACTTAAAATATGCTAAAATACATGAAGCTGAGGTATGGCATAATTCTAAATTTCGCATCTTTAACCCAGGAGATAAGCTGTTGGGTCCAGGAAACCTGTGAATGGTCACACCTGAAAAAGCAAGGTTTATGGGACCATGCCAAGCAAATAAAAGAAAATGCGATCAAACTAAGTACTCTCACCTATGATGAACCCAATGTGAGGTGAACTCTATCACATTAATCAGCTTAAACTGTTCGCTGAGCCACCCAAGTACCAGTAAATGACCCCATTTTCCTGTACATAAAATCTGGACGGTTCAATTTATATAGACTTCCTAAACAGCAGGCCCATCCTTCAGGATCTTCACCCCATAATGTTGGGGATTGCAGAACACCAAGTAGAAAGCCACTACCCTTATGCAAACCTTTCCCTATATATTTTCGGATGTTTCAGAAAAGTGCAACCTTCTTATCTTACTGGGGAAGTAGGGGGAAACTGCCTAAACCTATTAATTTCTCTTCCCTACGGTGCTGATCCTGAAAAAACAAAGGCTACTTCAGCATGAAGTTGGATATTAAAATATGAATATGGTGGAGGAATCGTCCGTCCATGGGCTTCTTACCATGCATCTTTTAAAAAAAAATGTGGGGAGGATTCAGGGTATGTACCAACCACTGTAAGATGCAATGAGGTGTAAACAATTACCGGGATACTTACCCTTCTTCCACGATTTTGGGGACTATGTACTGGATTGTGTTTAAGGCCATTTTCATTTCCACACTTTATCTCCTTAACGTTACTATCAGGTAAAGGCGAGGAGCTTCTGCATTCATATTTCCATTTGGCATGCAGAACTCGCTTACCACACGCTAGAAATTGATCCATCAAGCTATTAAGGACTTGCAAGGATGGGGTCCTATCTAGAGATATATTTGTAGTTTCTAATATGCCCATTATGATCTCTCTTTGAGGGTTCAAAATTATTCAACTACTATAAATCTCAGCTAAAATATCCTTTTGGCCAATCTACTCTTCTTTGTATAGATATAAAGTAGGTAGTTGGCACAAAGGGGGAGCACTCTAATTTCGCCGAAAGTTTTTTGATTATAAATGATCCCATTCCTCAGGATAAGAAGTCCCTGCAAAGTTCTTGGAATTGATAGGATTTTTAGGAAGTTGTGCAAAACAACTTTTTTTTGGGCCACAAATAGTCAAGAGTCTTTTACCGTGTACACATCATGTGATGCTCCCATACCGTGGTCTCTTGATTGTTCAACCATTTATACTGCAGGATGTGCTGTTTGACTCGGAAATTGGCGGCACCATTACTCGATCTACTGGAAATGGGTGATTGGTCACTCTGATGTCTTACTACACAGCCAAATACTACGGCCTATGAAAATTGAGCCTACTCCACTATTGAAAAAAGAGTCCTAGCCATGGTTACTTGCGGTGGAAAATCTTGACGTATTTTTCTGTCTGCACGTCATATGTGGTTCACCGTCTTCAATGACCAGAATAATCTGACCATACTTCAGACTCAGTCACGAAAAGAATACACGTCTGATGAGTTGGACCTTAAGGCTGCAACTGTACAACCTCAACATATGTCATATACCAGCAAAAGATAATGTGATGGCTCACACCTTCTTTGTTAGGATGTATAAGGGACAACACGGGTAGTAAACTTTTTTTTTACTCTTTTGGTCTAATCACAGTAAATTTTGATTTTATTTGGCCATAAATTTTTTTTAAAGTGAGGGGACACTTGCTTCTTTCTGCAAGTCGATCTTGAACCTACACTACCCTTCGTCTGCTCTCTCACTCAAAGGTGTGTCTCACTTTAAAGTCTTTGTGCCTTGAACACTACCTAATGCGCTGAATAATAGAGAGGTAAAGCAGTTCATTATTATTTTGTGCCATGTGGCACACCTACCATGGCTATTGGAGCCCCTTTCGGGTGAGCGGGGGGGTTATGGCATTTTGCATTTTATTCAGCATATGTTCCCCCCCATATAGGACATGTCTCCAACCACCGAACCAGGTGCGAAAGGTTTTAAAAACGATCAGGGGCGCCCAACATTTACATTAATATCTTGGTTCAACCAGCAATCACCAAGAAAAGCCCACCAGCGCTGTGAAGTGATGGCGGTCACTCTTGCAACTGCTTTTGCGCCTACCTCCTGGTTGCTTCGGTTTTCAGTGTGTACTTGTACTTGCATTTTAGCCTCTTTGTATATAGCTGTAAATGCTGCTACATAGGCTAAATTATTTGTTGTCAATAGCAGCTTGTTTTTGGTGAACGGAAATAGTCATTATTTATCAACTGCTGCCTTTTAGCATGTTCTTCTAAGTGGTTATCTTACTACGACAAAAATGTGCAGGCTGTACTGTAGTCTATGCCTGCCATGCATATAGGTAGTTGGGGAGGGGAAGGAAGAGAAAAACAGAATGGTTACTGGTTAAATTAATTCTTATACTCGTCTTCAAGGGGGCTCTTGGCATGGTGAAGAGGCTCTTGTTGAGGAATTATATTTTTTGGTCTCCTTCCATATAGATGAATCTAATTACCCCCCAATTTTTCCCCAGTACCTGTCTCATCCTCCCCCATTCCCTCTTTCCTATCCCCTCTCCCTCCCAACCTCCTTTTCTCATCCATTTGTAGCCTCTGGGTCTCCCTTAGGCATTACCGTTTCCAGGTCGGGGGCAAGCGGTGCCAGGGTTTATCCTGCTCTGTGGTGGTTCCTCGGGATGTCATGTAGTTTGCTGTTGAATCTGGATGATCTGGAGGTACATGCTCTCTCTCGGATTTATAGGTGGGAGCGGGGGGTCATGCAGGGGATGGGTGCATCTCCAGAGGCTGCCTGCCGGATCTGGGAGGTGGCGCAGGTATTATGCTTGTGGTGGGGTATCCAACCACCGCCTCGCTTTTGTCCGCCGGTTAGCTCAGTGGATGTGAGGTTGCTATCCAGGAGCAAATTTACTTGCATGAAGGGTAAGGTATGGCATGGGTTCCATGCTGCATCTTCACTGTGGTGGTTTCGAGAGGTTCTCATGGATGAGAAAGAAAAGGGGGGAACTTTTGGCCCTTTCGAGCATTCTAGTTAAACTGTCCTCATCCATTGATCCCTCTTCTTTTTTTCTCTCCTTTTTTTCTTTTTTTTTTCCTTAAAATAATAAGAAAGAAGTACCGCCATTATGAAGTCTTATTTCAATGACCCTTCCTCCCAGGCCCTTTTTTATTACTGCACCCCGTTCTGACCCGGCTTCATTATTGGACATTCTCCAGACTTTTTCCATACACCTGCACCTCCTGCTGGCAATGCTTTGTTACTTGCTCCAGGTGCCGAGGCTTTACCCATTTCTTGTAGTACCTCTGCCCTCTGGTCTGGTGGGGAGGGTGATGGTCTGGTGGTGAGGGTGATGGACTGGTGTGGAGGGTGAAGGACTGTGTTTCTAGAAGTCCATCTGTGTCCCCTCATATGAACTCCCTTCCACACTTCCCTTGCTGGTGATGGACTTGTGGTGAAGGTGATGGACTGGTGGTGAGGGTGATGGACTGGTGGTGAGGGTGATGGAATGGTGGCGAGGATGATGGTCTGGTGGTGAGGGTGATGGACTGGTGGTGAGGGTGATGGACTGGGGAGTGAGGGTGATTGGGTGGTGTGGGAGGGGGGTGATGGTCTGGTGGGGAGGTGGGATGGTCTGGTGGTGTGGGTGATGGGATGTGGTGACGTGTGTTGGATTGGTAGGGAGGGTGAAGGACTGCTTCCAGAAGTCACTGTGTCCCCATCAGAGGAACTCTTCTTCACACTTCCCTTGTTGGTCGATGGTCTGCTGATGAGGTGATGGATGCTTGGCTGAGGGTGATGGACTGGTGGGGAGGGTGAAGGACTGTTTCTAGAAGTCCATCTGTGTGACCCTCGATGAACTCCCTTCACACCTTCCCTAGCAGGTGATGGACTTGTGGGAGAAGGTGGATGGGACCTGGATGGTGAGGGTGATGATGGACTGGTGGTGAGGGTGATGGAAATGGTGGGAGGATGTTGTTGGAGGTGAGGTTGGTGGGACTGGTGGTGGAGGGTTGATGGACTGGTGGTGAGGGTGAGACTGGGGGTATGGGTGATGGACTGGTGTGGAGGGTGATGGTCTGGGTGGCGGGGAGGCGTGTGGTTGATTGGTGAGGGTGATGGGACTGGTGGGGAGGGTGAAGGACTGCGTTTTAGACAGTACATCTGTGTCCCCTCAGACTGAACTCCCTGCCACACTTCCTTGCATGGGATCGACTTGTGGTGAAGGTTGAATGGACTGGTGGTTGGTGAGGGTGATGGACTGCGTGTGAGGGTGAAGGAATGGTGGCGAGGATGATGGTCTGGATGCGTAGTGAGGGTGATGGATGGTGGTGAGGGGATGGAACTGGTGGGGGAAGGTAATGGTCTGGTGGGGAGGGTGATGGTCTGGTGGTGTGGGATGATGGACTGGTGGTGAGTGTGCTGGACTGGTAGGGAGGGTGAAGGACTGCTTCCAGAAGTACATCTGTGTCCCCTCAGATGAACTCCCTTCACACTTCCTTGTTGGTGATGGACTGGTGGGTGGGGTGATGAACTGGTGGTTGAGGGTGATGGACTGGTGTGTGAGGTGATGGGACTGGTGGTGAGGGTGATGGACTGGTGGTGAGGGTGATGGACTGGTGGTGGAGGTGTGATGGAACTGGTGGTGGGGTGATGGACTGGTTGGTGAGGGGTGATGGACTGTGGTGGGGTATGAAGCTGGTGGAGAGGGTTGACTGGACTGGTGGTGACGGTGATGGATCTGGTGGTGAGGGTGAGGGACTGGTGGTGAGTGTGATGGAATGGTTAGGGAGGGTGATGGTCTGGTTGGGAGGGTGGATGGTTGGTGTGTGGTGATGGATGGTGGTGAGGGTGATGGACTGGTCGGATGAGTGTGATGGACTGGTGGTGTGGGGTGATGGAATGGTGGTGAGTGTGATGGACTGGTGGTCGCGGGTTGATGGAATGGTGTGGTGTGGGTGATCGACTGGTCGGTGTGTGAAGGCGTGATGGGACTGTAGGGAGGGTGATGGTCTGGTGGGGAGGTGGATGGTCTGGTGGTGTGGATGATGGACTGGTGGAGTGAGGGTGATGGGACTGGTGGTGAGTGTGAGGGACTGGTGGTGTGGGTGATTGGACTGGTGGTGTGGGTGATGGAATGGTGGTGCGTGTGATGGCACTGGTGGGTTTTGAGGGGATGGACTGGTGGTGTGGGTGATGGACTGGTGGTGAGTGTGATGACTGGTTAGGAGGGTGATGGATCTGGTGGGGAGCGGGTGATGGTTGGTGGTGTGGGTGAGACTGGTGCGTGAGTGGTGATGATGGGCTGGTAGGGAGGGGTGATGGTCTGGTGGTGAGGGTGTTGGTCCTGGTGAGCTGTGGGTGATGAGACTGGTGGTGTGGGTGATGGACTGGTGGTGCGTGTGATGGACTGGTGATGGACTGGTGAAGGGTTGAAGGACTATGTTCCAGATGTCCATCTGTGTCCCCTAAGAGACTCCCTTCCATCACTTCCCTTGTTGGTGATGGACTGGGTGGTGAAGGGGGTGATGAACTGGTGGTGAGGGTGATGGACTGGTGCGTGAGGGTGATGGACTGGTGGGAGAGTGATGGGACTGATGGTGACGGTGATTGGAACAGGGGGGAGGAGGATCAAAGGGTTCTATGCTTCCAGAAGTCCATTTCTGTGTCCCCTCAGATGATTAGATGTGAAAACTCCTTCCACTATCCTGCTTGGTTGATGGATGGGACTTGGGTGAATCAATGGGATCTGGTTGGGTTTGTGGAGCTGATTGCGTGATGGACCTGTTGCTGAGGGGTGATGGACTGGTTGTGAGGGGTGATTGTGTGATGAATTGGTGGTGAGGGGTCAGGACTATGCTTCCAGAAGTCCTTACTCTGTGTGTCCCCTCAGATTGAAAAAAACTCCCTTCCACACTTCCCTTGCTGGTTATGGATGGTGTGTGGGTGAGGGTTGATGGATGACTGGTGGTTGAAGGGGTGATGGACTGGTGTGGGTGAGGGTGATGGGACTGGTGGGTTGTGAGGGGTTGAGGATGGAATTGTTTTGGTTGCGTGAGAGATGGAAAGAAGAGGAGATGGGAGA
>NC_069420.1:58426995-58476842 GCF_026875155.1 Cherax quadricarinatus
CTTTTCCCCCCCCACCACCATCCACCCCCTCAAAAAAATTCCATCCCCCACCCCCGGGTCCTATCCCCTCACCAAAACCATCACCACAAGGGGAAGGGGGAAATTACGGGGGGCACAATATTTTCGGGAAACAAAGTCCTTCACCCTCCCCACCAGTCCATCCCCTCACCACCAGTCCACATTTTCACCACCAACCACCCCAACAAGGAAGTGTAAGGGATTCACTGGGGGGACCAGAGGGCTTCGGGAAACCAGCCCCCTTCACCCCCCCCACCATCCATCACCCTCACCCCCAGTCCATCACCTTCACCACAATCCACAAAAAAAGGGGAAGGGGGGAAGGGATTCACTGAGGGGACACGAGGGACTTCTGAAACCATCCTTACCCCCCCACCATCCATCCCCTCACCACCTCCATCCCCCCCCCACCATCCATCACCCTCACCACCAATCATCACCCTCCCCACCAACCCATCACCCTCCCCATCATCCAAAACACCCTCACCAACAATCCATACCCCTCACCAACATCCATAAACCCTCACCGACCAGCCCTTTTCCCCATCATACATCTCCCTCGCCCACCAGTCCACCCACACACTAGTCCATCACCCCACCACCAAACCATCACCCTCCCCACAGTCCATCACCCTCATCACCATCATCCCACACCACGTCCGTCACCCCACCAAACCAACCATCACAATCACCACCAGCCATCACTCTCACCCCCAAACCCAAATCAACCCTCACCACCAGACCATAAACCCTCACGCCGAACCACCCACCCTCACCACAACTCCACCCACCACCAACGAAGTGGGAAAGAAGTTCTCAGAGGCCCGCAGATGGACTTCTGAGCATGAACAGGGAAGCAAACACACACAACCACCACCAGTCCATCTCCCTCACCACCGCCTCACCCTAAACCATAGTCCCATCACCCCTCACCACCATCCACACCCCACCACAAGTCCATCACCCTCACCACCATCCATCACCCCCCCACCATTTTCATCACCCTCACCACCATCCCATCACCCTCCCCCACCATCCATAAAACCTCACCTCCAGCCCCACACCCCCCACCACCATCCATCACCCTCACCCAACCCATCCATCACCCTCACCACCAAAGTCCATCACCACAAGGATGTTGAAGGAGTTCATCTGGGGGACACAATGCTTCGGGAAGCACTGACCTGACCCTCCCCACCATCCATCACCTCCCCACCAGTCCATCACCCTCCCCAAACCATCCATCACCCCACCACCAATCCATCACCCTCACCACCAGTCCATCACCAACAAAGTGGAAGGTCATCTGAGGGCCCACAGAGGACTTCTGGAAGCATAGCCCTTTGACCCTCCCAACCAGTTCATCACCCTCACCACCATCCATCACCCCACCACCACCATCACCCTCACCCAACCATTCATCACCCCACCACCACCCATCACCCCCCCACATCCATCACCCCCCCACCATTTCATCACCCTCCCCCACCAATCCATCACCCTCACCACCATCATCACCCCACCACCTTTTCATCACCCTCCACCACCATCCATCACCCTCACCACCCATCCATCAAACTCCCCCACCATTCATCACCCTCACCACCCATCCATCACCCCACCACCATCCATCACCCTCCCCACCATTCATCACCCCACCACCCAGTCATCACCCCCCCACCAGTCCATCACCCTCAGCAACAGTCCATCACCCTCACCACCGTCCCATCACCAGCAAGGGAATGTGTGGAAGGGATTCATCTGAGGGGACACAGAAGACTTCTGGAAGCATTGAGACCTGCGCCCCCCCACCAGACCAAACACCCCCCTCCCCACCATCCATCACCCTCAATACCAATCCATCAACCACACCACCAGCCATCACCTCACCACCAGTCCATGCACCAGCAAGGGATGTTGGAAGGGAAGTTCATCTGAGGGGAACACAGATGGACTTCCTGGAAGCATTGACCTTGACCCTCCCCAACCAGACCATCACCCTCCCCACCAGCCCATCACCTTCATCCCCAGTTCCATCACCCTCACCAAACCAGTCCATCATCACTAACCTCCTAGTCCATCACCTCACCACCAGTTCATCACCCTCAACCACCAGTCCATCACAACCCACACCATCATCCATCACCCTCACCACCATTCCTCACACCTCACCACCAGACCGTCACCCTCATCACCAGTCAATCACAAGCAAGGAAGTGTGTAAGTGGAGTTCATCTGAGGGGACACAGAGGCTTCTTGAAACGACTGTCCTTCAACCCCTCCCCACCAGTCCATCACCCTCACCACCATCCATCACCCTCACCACCAGTGTCCCGTCACCCTCATCACCAGTCCATCACCTTCACCACCGGTCCATCACTCTCACCAACAGTCCATCACCCTCAGACCACCAGTCCATCACCCTCACCACCAGTCCATCACCCACACCACCAGATCATCACCCTCCCAACCAACCATCACCCTCCCCACCATCCAAACACCCTCACCCTCACCAACAGTCCATCACCCAAACCACTAGTTCCATCACCCTCTCCACCAGTCCATCACCCTCACCACCATACCATCATCCCCCGCCTACCAGTCCATCACCCTCACCACAAGTCCATCACCCTCACCACCATTCCATCCACCTTCACCACAAGTCCATCACAAGCAAGGGAAGTGTGGAGGGGAGTTCATCTGAGTGGACACAATGGGCTTCTGGAAACCACAGTCCTTTCACACCCTCCCACACCAGACCATCAACCCTCACCCGCAACAGTCCATCACCCTCACCACCATCCGTCACCCTCATCACCAGTCCCATCACCTCACCACCATTCCAACACTCTCACCAACGTCCATCCAACCCTCACCACCATTCCATTCACCTCACGCACCAGTCTATCACCCCTCACCACCAGTCCCATCACCAACAAGGGAAGAGTGGAAAGGGAGTTCATCTGAGGGAATCACAGATGGAACTTCTGGAAGCATTGACCCTTGACCCTCCCACCAGTTCATCACCCTCACACCACCAGTCCATCACCTCCCCCACCAGTCCATCACCCACACAACAAGAACCATCACACCCTCCCCACCAGACCATCGGCCCCTCGCCCCACCAGTCCATCACCTTGCACCCCCAGTCCATCACCCTTCCCTCACCAGTTCCCATCACCCTAACCACTAGTCCATCACCCTCACCACCAGTTCATCACCCTCACTCACAGTCCATCAACCCCACTATCATCCATCACCCCTCACCACCAAACCCATCACCAACAAGAGAAATGTGTTAGGAGTTCATCTGAGGGGAACACAGATGGCTCTGGAAGCATAGTCCTTCACCCTCCCTACCATCCATCACTAACTCCCACCAGTCCCCGTCAACCGCACACCCTCACCACCAGTCCATCACCCTAACTACTAGTCCATCACCCTCTCCACCAGTCCATCACCCTCACCACCAGTCCATCACCCTCCCCATCCAGTCCCATCACCCTCACCACCAGTCCATCACCTTCACCACAAAGTCCAATACACAAGCAAGGGAAAGTGTGGAAGGAGTTCCATTCTGAAGGGGACCACAGATTGGGCTTCTGGAAACAACAGTCCTTCACCCTCCCCACAGTTCATCACCCTCACCACCAGACTCATCACCCTCCCCACCAGGCTATAATCACTTTTCCCCACCAGTCCATCATCCCCTCACCACCAGTCCGTCACCCCTCACCACCATTCCATCACCCATCACCCACCAGTCCCATCACTCTCACCAATAGTCCATCAACATCAGTCCATCACCCTCACCACCAGTCCACCCACTCCACTAGACATTCATGCACACCCACCACTCTATCACACTCCTCACCAGTCCATCACCCTCACCACCCAGTCCATCACCCTCCACCACATTCCACCCACACCACTAGTTCCAGTCAACCATCTCACCCCAACACCACCAGTCCATCACGCTCACCAACCAAAATCAATCCCCCTCACCCCAACCATCACCCGCACCACCAGTCCATCACCCTCTCCCACCAGTCCCATCACCCTCAAACACCAGACCATCACCCTCACCACCCAGCCCCATCACCCTCACCACCAGTCCATCACCCTCTCCACCAGTCCAACACCCTCAACCACCAGACCATCAACCGCTCACCCACCAGCCCATCACCCTCACCACCAGTCCCATCAACCTCTCCACCAGTCACACCCTCACCACCAACCAACACCCTCCACCACCAAGTCCATCACTCGCCTCCTCCACCAGTCCATCAACCCTCACGCACCAAGCCATCACCCTCACCACCAGCCACACACCCTCACACACCAGTCCATCACCCTCTCCACCAGCCCCATCACCCCCTCACCACCAGACCAACACCATCACCACCAAGTCCCATCACCCTCTCTCACAGTCCATCACCCTCACCACCAGACCATCCCACCCACACCACCAGCCCATCACCACTCACCACCAGTCCCATCAACCCTCACCACCAGACCATCACCCTCCCCACCAGCCCACCACCCTCACCACCAGTCCCATCACCCCTCTCCCACCAGTCCATCACCCTCACCACCAGACCATCACCCTCACCACCACCCATGCACCCTCACCACCACCCATTACCCTCAACCACCAGTCCATCACCCTCAACAAATCCATCAACCCTCAAAACCTACCATCACCCTCAAAACCTGACCATCACCCCAAAACCAGTGCATCACCAGGAAGGGAAGTGTGGAATGAGTTTATCTGAGGGACACAGATGGACTTCTGGAAACACAGTCCTTCACCCTCATCTACTAGTCCATCACTCTCACCACCAGATCCATCCCCCAACCACTAGCCGATCGCCCCCTCACCACCATGTCATCACCCTCCGCAGGCAGTTCCATCACCCGTCACCACCAGTCCATCACCCTCCCCCACCAATCCATCACCCTCACACACCAGTCCATCACCCTCACCAACCAGTCCCTCACCACCTCACCACCAGTCATCACCATCATCACCATTCCATCACCCTCACTCACCAGTCCATCACAGTCACATCTAGTCCGCCACCTTCACACCCATCCACCACCCTCCCCACCAGCCCATCACCCCCACACCACTCCATCACCCTCACCACCAGTCCATCAACCTAACCGCCAGTGCATCACCCTCACCACCAGTCCATCAACCTAACCGCCAGTGCATCACCCTCACCACCAGTCCTTCCCTCTCCCCCAACCAGTCCTTCCCCCTTTCCACCAGAACTTCCCCCTCACATCAGTCCATCACCCTCAATAATAGTCCATCACCCTCACCACCGGTCCTTATCCCCCTCACAAAACACCCATCACCAGCAAGGAATGGGGAAGGGAGTTCATCTGAGGGGACACAAATGGACTTCTGGAAACATCGTCTTCAACCCTCCCCTACAGACTCCCATCACCCTCACCAACAGTTCCTTCACCTTCACCACCAGTCCATCACCCTCCCCTACCACCCACCACCGATCACCCACACCACCATGTCCATCGCCCTCACCACCAATCCATCACCACACCACCTGCCCATTACCCTCCCCACCAGTCCATCACCCTCACCACCATTCCATCACTCTCCACCAGTCCATCACCCTCACCACTAATCCGTCACCAACAACACCAGTCCATCACCCTCACCACCAAGACTAACACCCTCAACCACCAGCCCATCACTCTCACCACAAATTCATCACTCTCACCACACCAGTCCATCAGCCACACCACCAGACCATCACCCTCCCCACCTAGACCATCACCATCCCCAGACCATCCATCACTCTCGCTCCCCAGTACAATCACCCTCACCATCAGTCCATCAACCTCACCATCAGTCCATCACCCTCACCTACGCATCAACAACACCCTCCCTACCAGTCCATTACATACACTCAAACCACCAGTCCAATCACCCACACCACCAGACCATCACCCTCCCCACCAACCATCACCCTCCCCTCCATCCATCGCCCCTCACCACCAGACCATCACCTCGACCACCAGTCCATCACCCTAACCACTAGTCCATCACCCTCACCACCAAAACCATCATCATCGCCACCAGTCCATCACCCCTCACCACCAGTCCCATCACCCTCAACCACAGTCCAAACACCTCATCACCAGTCCATCCACCTCACACACCAGTCCCATCACAGTCAACCACTAGTCCCGCCATCTTTCACCACCAGTCCACCACCCCTCCCCACCAGCCCCATTCACCATCCACAAACCACTCCATCACCCTCACCAACATCCATCAACCTAACCGCCAGTGCATTCACCCTCCCACCAGTCCTTCCCCCTCCCTCTCCCCACCAGTCCTTCCCCATTCCCACCACCTGTCCCCCTCACCACCATTCCATCACCCTCAATAATAGTCCATCACCCTCACACACCGTCCTTATCCCCTCACCATAACACCATCCACCAGCAAGGGAAGTGGGAAGGTGGAGTCATCTGAGGGGACACAAATGACTTCTGAACATATCCTTCACCCTCCCCACCAGTCCATCAACCCTCCACCAACAGTCCTCATCTTCACCACCTGACCATCACCAACAAGGGAAGTGTTGAAGGGAGTTCATCTGAGGGGACACAGATGGACTTCTGGAACACAGTCCTTCACCCTCCCGCACCGATCCATCACCTCTCACCACCAGTTCCCCACCCCCATTCACCTTCACCACAAGTCCATCATAAGCAAGGGACAGTGTGGAAGGGAGTTCATCTGAGGGGACACAGAGGACTTCTGGAACACGTCCTTCACCCTCCCCCCCCACCATCCATCACCCTCACCACCAAGTCCATCACCCTCCCCACCAGTCCATCACCCTCACCACCAGATCATCACCCTCCTCCACCAACCATCACCCTCCCCACCAGTCCATCACCCATCACCACAAGTCCATACCCCTCACCACAGTCCATCACCCTCACGACAGTCCATCACCATTCGTACTTCTCCCTCGCCAACAGTCCACCACACCACTAGTCATCACCCTCACGCACCAACATCCACCCTCCCCAACGTCCATCACCCTCATCACCAGTCATCCCACCACCAACTAGTCCTCACCCTCCACCACCAACCATCACAACACCACCAGTCCATCACTCCTCACCTCCAACCATCACCCTCACCACCAGACCATCACCCCACGACCTGACCACCACCGCCTCCAAGCCACCCTCACAAAAACCACAACTCCATCACCAACAAACGAAGTGTGGAAAGAATTTCATCAGAGGGCCCGCAGTATGACATCTGGAGAACATGGAACTAGGGGACGCAAACACACACAACACCACCATCCATTCCCCTCACCCCAGTCCGTCACCCTCACCAAAGTCAATCAACCCCTCACCACCATCCATCACCCTCACCACAAGTCCATCACCCTCACCACCAATCCATCACCCTCCCCACCAGTTCACACCCTCACCACCAGTCCATCACCCCTCCCCAACCAGTCCCATCACCCTCACCAACCAGTCCATCACCCTCACCAACAGATCCATCACCCTCACAACAGTCCATCACCCTCAACCACAGTCCATCATCACAAGGGATGGTTGAAGGGAGTTCATCGAGGGACACAGATGGGACAACTGGAAGCACTGCCTTGACCCTCCCCACCAGTCCATCATCACTCTCCCCCACCAGTCCCATCACCCTCACCACCAGTCCATCACCCTCACCACCTAAGTCCATCACCCTCACCACCAGTCCATCACCAACAAGGGAAGTGTGGGAAGGTGTTCATCTGAGGGACACAGATGGACTTTCTGGACGCATAGACCTTGACCCTCCCCACCAGTTTCATCACCCTCACCACCAGTCCATCACCCCCTCCACCACCAGTCCATCACCTCACCACCAGTTCATCACCCTCCCACCAGTTCCATCACCCTCCCCCACAGTCCACACCCTCCCCACCAGTTCATCACCCTCACCAACCAGTCCATCACCCTCACCACCAGTCAATCCCCTCACCACCAGTTTCATTCACCCTCACCAGCAGGTCCATCACCCTCACCACCATTCCATCAAACTCCCCACCAATCATCACCCTCACCACCAAGTCCATTCACCCCACCACAGTCCATCACCCTCACCACCCAGTTCATCACCCTCACCACCAGTCCATCACCTCCCGCACCATTCCATCACCCACAGCAACAGTCCATCACCCTCAACCACCAGTCCACACTCAGGCAAGGGAGTGTGGAGGGATTCATCTGAGGGGACACAGATGGACTTCTGGAAGCATTGACCTTGACCCTCCCACCAGTCCATCACCCTCCCCACAGTCCATCACCCTCAATACCAGTCCATCACCCTCACCACCAGTCCAGCAACCGTCACCACCAGTACCATCGACCAGCATGGGATGGTGTGGAAGGGAGTTCATCTGGAGGGGACAACAGATGACTTCTGGAAGATTGACCTTGACCCTCCCCACCAAGAGAAGACCATCACCCTCCCCACCAGTCCATCACCTCATCCCCAGTCCATCACGCCCTCACCACCAGTCCATCATCCTACCCCTAGTCCTCACCCTCACCACCAGTTAATCACCCTCACCACCAGTCCATCAACCCTCACCATCAGTCCATCACCCTCTACCACCAGTCCATCACCCTCACCACCAGTCCGTCACCACTTCTATCACCGAGTCATGCACAAGCAGGAAGTGGTGGAAGGGAGTCATCTGAGGGGACACAGATGGGCTTCTGGAAACACAGTCCTTCACCCTCGCCCACCAAGTCCATCCCTCACCACCATTCCATCACCCTCACCACCAGTCCCCCGTCACCCTCGGGGGGGGGGGGCATCACCATCCATCGCCTCACCACCGGTCCATCACTCTCACCAACAGTCCATCACCCTCACCCACGCAGTCCATCAACCCTCACCACCAGTTTTCCCATCACCCCACACCACCAATCATCACGCCTCCCACCAGACCATCACCCACCCCACCAGTCCAACACCCTCACCCTCACCCACCAGTCCATCACCCTAACCACTAGTCAATCCATCCCCCTCTCCACCAGTCCATCACCCTCACGCACCTATACCATCATCCCCGCCACCATTCCAATCACCCTCACCACAAGTCCAACACCCTCACCACCATTCCATCACCCTCACCACAAGTCCCATCACAAGCAGGGAAGTGTGGAAGGGAGTCATCTGAGGGGACACAGATGGGGCTCTTCTGGAAACAACAGTCCTTTCACCCTCCCCACCAGTCCATCGCACCTCACCACCAGTCCATCACCCCTCACCACCAGTCCGTCAACCCTCATCACCATCCATCACCTTCACCACCATTCCATCACTCTCACCAACTCCATCACCCATCACCACCATTCCAACAACCCTCACCACCAGTCTAATCACCCTCACCACCAGTCCATCACCACAAGGGAAGTGTGGAAGGGAGTTCATCTGTAGGGGACAACAATGGACTTCTGGAAGCATTGACCTTGACCTCCCCACCATTTCATCAACCCTCACCACCAGTCATCACCCTCCCCACCAGTCCTTCACCCAAACCACAAGACCATCACGCCTCACCCCACCCCACCAGACCTATCGCCCTCACCCACCTGTCCATCACCTTCACCCCAGTCCCATCACCTCAACCACCAGTCCATCACCCTAACCACTAGTCCATCACCCTATCCATCCAGTTCATCACCCTCAAACACACGCAGTCCATCACCCTCCACTATCAGTCCATCACCCCACCACCAGACCATCACCAACAAGAGAAATGTGTTAGGGAGTTCATCTGAGGGACACACAGAATGGCTTCTGAAGCATAGTCCTTCACCCTCCAACCAGCCATCACACTCACCACCAGTTCCGTCACCCACACCCTCCCTCACCACCAGTCCCCCTCACCCCTAACTACTAGTCCCACAAATCACCCTCTCCACCAGTCCATCACCCTCACCACCAGTCCATCACCCTCCCCACCAGTGTCCCATCACCCTCACAACCAGTCCATCACATTCTCCAACAAGTCCATACACAAGCAAGGGAAGTGTGGAAGGGAGTTCATCTGAGGGGACACAGATGGGCTTCTGGAAACACAGTCCTTCACCCTCCCCACCAGTCCATCACCCTCACCACCAGACCATCACCCTCCCCACCAGACTATCACTTTCCCCACCAGTCCATCACCCTCACCACCAGTCCGTCACCCTCACCACCAGTCCATCACCCTCACCACCAGTCCATCACTCTCACCAATAGTCCACCATCAGTCCATCACCCTCACCACCAGTCCACCCACACCACTAGACCATCATGCTCACCACCAGTCTATCACACTCCTCACCAGTCCATCACCCTCACCACCAGTCCATCACCCTCACCACCATTCCACCCACACCACTGGGTCCAGTCACCACACCCATCACCACCAGTCCACACACGCTCACCACCATCAATCCCCCTCACCACCAGTCCATCACCCTCACCACCAGTCCATCACCCTCTCCACCAGTCCATCACCCTCACCACCAGACCATCACCCTCACCACCAGCCATCACCCTCACCACCAGTCCATCACCCTCTCCACCATTCCATCACCCCTCACCACCAGACCATCACCCTCACCACCAGCCCATCACCCTCACCCCCAAAGTCCATCACCCTCCCACCAGTCTATCACCCTCACCACCCAGACCATCACCCTCACCACCAGTCCCTCCACCCTCCCACCAGTCCATCACCCTCACCACCAGACCATCACCTCACCACCAGCCCATAAACCCTCACCAACCAGTCCATCACCCTCTCCACAGCCCCCATCACCCTCACCACCAGACCACACCCTCACCACCAGTCCATCCCCCTCTCCCACCAGTCCATCACCCCACCACCAGACCACACCCTCACCAACCACCCACACCCCCCACCCCCACCAGTCCACCCACCCTCACCACCAGACCATCACCCTCACCACCACCCATCACCCTCACCACCACCCCATCACCCTCTCCACCAGTCCATCACCCTCACCACCAACCATCACCCTCACCACCAGCCCATCACCCTCACCACCAGCCCATTACCCTCACCACCAGTCCATCACCCTCAGCAAGAGTCCATCACCCTCAAAACCTGACCATCACCCTCAAAACCTGACCATCACCCTCAAAAACCATGCATCACCAGGAAGGGAAGTGGAAGTGATTATCTGGGGGGACACAGATGACTTCTGGAACACAGTCCTTAAACCCTCTCTACTAGTCCATCACTCTCACCACCAGTCCATCACCCACACCCCCTAGCCGATCGCCCTCACCACCATCCACCCACCCTCCTCACAGTCCATCACCGTCACCACCAGTCCACCACCCTCCCCACCACCATCACCCTCACCACCAGTCCATCACACCCCACCCCATCCATCAACCCTCACCCACCAGTCCACCTCACCATCAACACCAGTCCATCACCCTCACCACAGCCCAAATCACAGCCCACCACTAGTCCGCCACCTTCACCACCAGTTCCCCCCCTCCCCACCAGCCCATCACCCTCCCACACCACCCCATCACCCTCACCACCAGTCCATCAACCTAACCGCATTTGCATCACCCCCCCCCCCACCATCCCATCAACCTAACCGCCAGTGCATTCACCCTCACCACCAGTCCTTCCCCTCCCCACCAGTCCTTCCCCCTTCCCACCAACCTTCCCCCTCACCACCAGTCCATTCACCCTCAAAAAAGTCCATTCACCCTCACCACCGGTCCTTATCCCCTCACCATAACACCATCACCACAAGGAAGTGGGGAAGGGAGTTAAACTGAGGGACACAAATGGACTTCTGGAAAAAACCGTCCTTCACCCTCCCTACCAGTCCATCCCCCTCACCACCAGTCCATCACCTCCCCCACCAGTCCATCACCCTCCCCCCATCCACCACCCACACCACCAGCCCCATCGCCCTCACCACCAATCCATCACACACACCCCCTGCCCATACCCCTCCCACCAGTCCATCACCCTCACCACCAACCATCACTCCCACCGGGCCCATCACCCTCACCACTAATCCTCACCAACACCACCAGTCCCATCACCCTCACCACCAGTCTACCACCCTCACCACCAACCCACACCTCACCACAAATTCATCACCTCACCACCAGTCCATAAAGCCACCACCCCAGACCACACCCTCCCCACCAGCCCATCACCAATCCCCACCACCATCACACTCGCCCCATACATCACCCTCAACAACAAGTCCACAACCCCTCACCTCAGCCATCACCCTCACCACCAGTCCATCACCCCCCCACCATCCTTTACACTCACCACCAGTCCATCACCCTCACCACCAGACCATCACCCTCCCCACCAGACCATCACCCTCCCCACCAGTCCATCGCCCTCACCACCAGTCCATCACCCTCACCACCAGTCCATCACCCTAACCACAAGTCCATCACCCTCACCACCAGACCATCATCATCGCCACCAGTCCATCACCCTCACCACCAGTCCATCACCCTCACCACCAGTCCATCACCTTCACCACAAGTCCATCACAGCAAGGGAAGTGTGGAAGGGAGTTCATCTGAGGGGACACAGATGGACTTCTGGAAACACAGTCCTTCACCCTCCCCACCAGTCCATCACCCTCACCACCAGTCCGTCACCCACACCTCCAGTCCATCACCCTCCCCACCAGTCCATCACCCCTCACCCCCCAGAATCATCACCTCCCCAACCAGACCATCACCCTCCCCACCAGTCCATCACCCTCACAACCATCCCATACCCCTCACCAACAGTCCATCACCCTCACCACCAGCCCCATCAAAATCAGTCCATCTCCCTCGCCACCAGTCCACCCCACACCACAATTCCTCACCCCTCACCTCCAGACCATCACCCTCCCACCAGTCTATTCACCCTCCCCCACCCAGTCCATCACCCTCACCACCAGTCCATCACCCTCCCCACCAGTTCATCACCCTCACCACCAGTCCATCACCCTCCCCACCAGTCCATCACCCTCAGCAACAGTCCATCACCCTCACCACCAGTCCATCACCAGCAAGGGATGTGTGGAAGGGAGTTCATCTGAGGGGACACAGATGGACTTCTGGAAGCATTGACCTTTACCCTCCCCACCAGTCCATCACCCTCCCCACCAGTCCATCACCCTCACCACCAGTCCATCACCCTCACCACCAGTCCATCACCCTCACCACCAGTCCATCACCAGCAAGGGATGTGTGGAAGGGAGTTCATCTGAGGGGACACAGATGGACTTCTGGAAGCATTGACCTTGACCCTCCCCACCAGACCATCACCCTCCCCACCAGTCCATCACCTTCATCCCCAGTCCATCACCCTCACCACCAGTCCATCATCCTAACCCCTAGTCCATCACCCTCACCACCAGTTCATCACCCTCACCACCAGTCCATCACCCTCACCATCAGTCCATCACCCTCACCACCAGTCCATCACCCTCACCACCAGTCCGTCACCCTCATCACCAGTCCATCACAAGCAAGGGAAGTGTGGAAGGGAGTTCATCTGAGGGGACACAGATGGGCTTCTGGAAACACAGTCCTTCACCCTCCCCACCAGTCCATCACCCTCACCACCAGTCCATCACCCTCACCACCAGTCCGTCACCCTCATCACCAGTCCATCACTTTCACCACCAGTCCATCACACTCACCAACAGTCCATCACCCTCACCACCAGTCCATCACCCTCACCACCAGTCCATCACCCAAAACCACCAGACATCACCCTCCCCACCAGACCATCACCCTCCCCACCAGTCCCCATCCCCTCACCCTCACCCCCAGTCCATCACCCAAAACCACCAGTCCATCACCCTCACCACCAGTCCATCACTCTCACCAATAGTCCTTCATCATCTGCTCCATCTCCCTCACCACCAGTCCACCCACACACTAGAACCATCATGCTCACCTCCACTCTATTCACATCCTCACCAGTCCATCACCTCACCACCAGTCCATCACCCTTCACCACATTCCACTCCACACCACTAGGTCAGTCCCATCACCCTCACCCTCCAGTCATCACGCTCTCCACCATTCAATCACCCTCACCCACCAGATCATCACCCTCACCACCAGTCCATCAAACCCTCTCCACCAGTCCATCACCCTCACCATCCGACCAATCACCCTCACAACAGCCATAACCCTCACTCACCAGTCATCACCCCTGTCACCAGTCCTTCACCCTCCAACCAGGACCATCAACCTCACACCACAGCAATCACCCTCACTCCAGGTCCATCACACCTCTCCACCAGTCTATCTCCCTCACCAGACACTGAACCATCACCCTCACCCACCAGTCTCCTTCACCCTCTCCACCAGTCCATCACCCTCACCACGCCAGCCCATCACCCTCACCACAAGCCCATCACCCTCACCACCAGTCCATCTCCCTCTCCACAGCAAAATCACCCTCTCCACCGACCATCACCCTCTCCTCCAAGTCCATCTCCTTCTCCACCAGTCCATCACCTCACCACCAGACCATTCACCCTCACCACCAGCCATCACCCTCACCACCAGGCCATCACCCTCACCTCCAGACCATCCCCCGCACCACCAGCCCTTCAACCCTCACCACCGTCCATCACCCTCTCCTCCAGATACATCACCCTCTCCACCAGACCATCACCCTCACCACCAGCCCATCACCCTCACCACCAGCCCCATTTACCCTCACCACCAGTCCTTCACCCTCTGAGAGTCCTATCACCCTCCAAAAACCTGCCATAACCCTCAAACCTGACCATCACCTCAAAACCAGTGCATCACCAAGGAAGTGGAATTATGGGAAGTGTGTTTATCTGAGGGGACACTGATGGTCTTCTGGAAACCAGTCATTCAGCCCTCTCTACTAGTCCATCACTCTCACCACCAGTCCATCACCCACACCACTAGGCCGATCGGCCCTCTCCACCAGTCATCACCCTCTCTCAGCGTCCATCACCGTCACCACCGTCCATCACCCTCCCCACCAATCCATTCAACCTCCTCCTCAGTCCATCACCCTCACCACCAGGTCCATCACCCTCACCACCAGTCCATCACCATCATCACCTGTCCATCACCTCACCTCCAGTCATCAAGTCTACACTAGTCCCGCCACCTTCACCACCAGTCCACCACCCCCCCCACAGCCCATCACCACCACACCACTCCATCTCCCTCACCACCAGTCCTCAATCCTAAAACCGCCTGTTGCATCTCCCTCACCACCCAGTCCATCAACCTAACCGCAGTGCATCTCCTCACCACCAGTCCTTCCCTTCCCCACCAGTCCTTCCCCTTCCCACAGACTTCCCCTCACACTGTCCATCACCCTCAATAATAGTCCATCTCCCTTCCACCGGTCCTTATTCCCTCACATAAACACCTCCACCCAGCAAGGGATGTGGGGAAGCGGAGTTCATCCTGTGGGGACACAAATTGGACTTCTGGAATCTTTCGTCCTTTAACCCTCCCTACCTGTCCATACACCCTCACCACCTGCCACTCACCTTCACCACCAGGTCCATCACCCTACCCTCCAGTACAACACCCACACCACCAGTCCATCGCCTCACACCTATCACATCTCACACCACCACCTGCCCTTACCCTACCCACCAGTCCCATCACCCTCACCACCTATCCATCACTCTCACAGTCATCACCCTCTCCACTAATCCGTCACCAACACCACCAGTCCATCACTCACCACCAGTCTACACCCTCACCACCATGCCTTTATCACTCTCACCACAATTCATCACTCTCACCACCAGGTCCATAAGCTCACACCACCAGACCATCACCCTCCCCACCAGACCATCACCATCCCCACCAGTCCATCACTCTCGCCCCCAGTACTTCACAATCTTACCATCAGTCCATCACCCTCACCATCGTCCATCACCATCACCACCAGTCCATCACCCTCCCTACCAGTCCATTACACTCACCTCCAGTCCATCACCCACCACCACCAGACCATCACCTCCCCAACCAGACCATCACCCTCCCCTCCAGTCCCATCGCCCCTCACCTACTGTCCATCACCCCACCACCAGTCCATCATCCATAACCACTAGTTCCATCACCCTCACAACCAGACCATTTCATCGCCAACCTAGTCCCATCACCCTCCACCACCAGTCCATCCACTCACCACCAGTCCATCACACCTTCAACCACAAGTCCTATCAACAGGCAAGGGAAGTGTGGAAGGGACGTTCATCTGGGGGACACAGATGGACTTCTGGAAAACTCTGTCCTTCACAACCTCCACACAGTCCATCATCCTCTCCTCAAGTCCGTCACCCACCACCTCCAGTTCCATCACCCTCCCACACCAGTCCATCACTCCTCATCCACCAGTTGATAACCCTCTCCAACCAGACCATCACCATCCCCACCAGTCAATCACCCTCACAACCTGTCCATAACCCTCACCAACAGTCCATCACCTCAACCACCAGTCCATCACAATCTGTCCTCTCCCCTCGCCTACCAGCACCACCCACACCACTATTCATCTACCCTCACCTCCAGGAACTTCCCCACCCCATCGCCCTCCAGTCTATCACCCTCCCCACCAGTCCCTTCCCCACCCCATCACCCTCATCCACCAGGCCATCCACCCTCCCCACCAGTTCATCACCCTCACCACCGAGTCTTCACCCTCCACACACCGTCCATAACCTCTGCATCTGTCCATCACCCTCACACCAGTCCATCACCAGCAAGGGATGTGTGGAAGCGGCCACGTTTAATTCTGAGGGGGACACTGTTGGATCTTCTGGAAGCATTGACCTTTTCACTCCCCTCCAGTCCATCACTCCCCAACAGTCCATCCACCCTCACACAGTCCATCACCTCACCTCCAGCCATCACCCTCACCCCAGTCCACCACCAGCAATGGCGATTGTGGAAGGGGAGTTCATTGGGGGACAAAGATTGACTTTTGGAAGCATTGTCCTTGACCCCTCCCACCACAGACCATCACCCTCCCACAGTCCATCTCCTTCATCCCAGTCCATCACCCTCACACCAGTCCATCTTCCTACCTCTAGTCATCTCCCTCACCACCAGTTTCATCACCCTCTTCACCAGTCAATCACCCTCACCATCAGTCCATCACCCTCACCAACAGTCCATCACACTCACAACCTGTCGTCACCCTCCTCACAGCTCCATCACAGCAATAAAGGAAGTGTGGTAAGGGGTATCATCTGAGGGGACACTGATGGGCTTCTGCGGAAACAAAGTCCTTCAACCCTCCCTCCGGCCATCAAATCAACAACACAAGTCCTTCACCCTAACACACCAGTCCGTCACCCCTCATCTCCAGCCTCCATCTCTCTTCAACCACCAGACCATCCATTCTCACCAACAGTCCATCACCCTCACCACAGTCCATCACCCTCTATACCAGTTCATCACCCACACCACCAGACCATCACCCTCCCCACAAGACCATCACCTCCCCACCAGTCCATCAACTCACCCTTCCCCCAGTCCATCACCCTAACCACTAGGTCATACCCTCTCCACAGTCCATCCACCCTCACCACCATACCATCATCACCGCCACCAGTCCATCACCCGCACACAAGTTCCATACCCTCACCACCATTCCATCTCCTTTCACCACAAGTCCATCACCCACCTACCACAGTCCATCACCCTCACACCATCCGTCAAACTCATCACCAGTCCATAACCTTCACCACCAGTCCATCACTCTCACCAACAGGTCATCTCCTCAACACCAGTCCATCACCCTCACCACCAGTCTATCACCTCACCACCAGTCCATTCACCAACAAGGGAATGTGTGGAAGGGAGTTTCATTGAGGGGGACACAATGGATTCTGGAAGCATTGACCTTGACCCTCCCCACCAGTCATCACCCTCCACCACAGTCCATCACCCTCCCCACCAGTCCATCACCACACACCACAGGCATCCAATCACCTCACTCCAACCAGACCCAATCACTCACCTCCCACCCACCCACCACAACAGCTCACTAACCTAGAGTATATCACCTCGCCCACCCCCTGTCCATCACCCTCACCACTCCGCAGTCCATCACCCTAACCACTAGTCATCACCCCTCACCACCAGTTCTCACCTCACCACCAGTCCATCACCCTCACTATCAGCCCATCCACCTCACCAACCCAGACCTTCACCAAACAAGAGAAATGTGTTAGGGAGTTCATCTGGAGGGGGCACAGATGTACTCTGGTAAGCATAGTCCTTCACCCTCCCTACCAGTCCATCACACTCACCCACAAGTCCGTCACCCACCCCCTCACCCAGTCCATCACCCTAACTACTAGTCCATCACCCTCTCCACCAGTACATCACCCTCACCACACGTCCATTCACCTCCCCCCACCCAGTCCATCACCCCTCACCACAAGTCAATCACAAGCAAGAGGAAGTGTGGAAGGAGTTCACTGAGGGGACACCAGATGTTATTCTGGAAGCATTCCTTCACCCTCCCTACCAATCCATCACACCTCACCACAGTCCATCACCCTCACCCTCACCCACCTGTCTCCATTACCTAACCCACTAGTCCATCACCCTCTCACCAAGTCCATCACCCTCACCAACCAGACCATCCATCCCCGCCACCGGTCCCAAAACCCTCACACAAGTCCATCACCCTCACCACCTGTCCATCACCTTCACCACAAGTCATCAACAAGCAAGCGGAAGTGTGGAAGGCCTTCATTGAGGGGACTCAGAATGGGCTTCTGTAACACAGTCCTTCACCCCCCTACCAGTTCATCACCCTCACCACAAGACCTTCACTCTCCCCACCAGACCATCCTTTCCCACCAGTCCATCACCCTCACACTGTCCGTCACCCTCACCACCAGTCCATTCCTCTCTCCAGGTCCATCACTCTCACCAATAGTCCTTCACCAATCAGTCATCACCTCTCCACGGTCCTTATCCCCTCACCATTACACCATCACCAGCAAGGGAAGTGGGGAAGGAGATTCAATCTGAGGGGGACAACAAATGGTTCTGGAACGAGTCCTTCACCCTCCCTACAGTCCATCACCCTACAACAGTCCATCACACCTCACCACCAGTCCATCACTCTTCACCAATAGTCATTCACCATCAGTCCATCACCCTCTCCACCGGTCCTTATCCCCTCACCATAACCACATCACATCAGGGAAGTGGGGCGGATGGGAGTTATTCTGAGGGAACACTGACGTACTTCTGGAGTATAGTCCTTTCACCATCCCTACAGTCATTACACTCACCCCAGTCCATCACCCAACACCACCAGACTATCACCCTCCCCTCCAGACCATCACCCTTCCCCACGTCCATCGCCATCACACACCAGCTCCAATCACCCTCACCACCAGTCCATCACCTAACCACTAGTCCATCACCTCACCACCCAGACCATCTTCATCGCCACCAGTCCATCACCTCACCTCCAGTCCATCTCCCTCACCACCAGTCCATCACCTTCTCCACAAGTCATCACAGGCAAGGGAAAGTGTGGAAGGGAGTTCATTGAGGGGACACAGATGAACTTCTGGAATCACAGTCTTCACCCTACCCACCAGTTCATGCACCTCTCCTCCAGTCCGTCACCCACACTTCCTGTCCATCACCCTCCCACCGGCCATTCACCCTCAACCACCAGATCATCACCCTCCCACCAGACCATCACCCTCCCCCTCCAGTCCATCACCCTCTCCACCAGTCCCATACCCCTCACCAACAGTCCAATCACCCTCACCAACCAGTCCATCACCATCAGTCATCTCCCTCTCACCAGTACACCCACACACACTATTCCATCACCCTCACCTACAGGCCATCACCTCGGCACCAGTCTATTACCTCCCCACCAGTCCATCACCCTCACCACCAGTCCACCCACAACTATAGTCAGTCACCTCACACTCCAGCCATCACCCTCACCACCAGTCCCATCATTCTCACACCAGACCATCACCTCACACCAGTCCATCCGCTCACACCATTCTATCACCTCACCTACCAGGTCCATCACCATCACAACAGGGGACCATCACCCTCTCCACAGCCATCACCCTCACCACCAGGTCCATCACCAAACAAGGGAAGTGGTTTAAGGTGTTCATCTGAGGGCCCGTAGATGGACTTCTGGAGAAATGAAACTGGGGAAGCAATTATACACACACCACACACACACACACACACACACACACACCACACAAAATCACCACAAGTCCATCACCCTCATCACCAGTCTATCACTCTCACTATCAGTCCATCACCATCACCACCAGTCCATCACCTCAGCAAGAGTTCCATCACCCTCAAAAACCAGTCCATCACCAGGAAGGGAAAAGTTGTGGAGAGGGATTCATCTGAGGGACATCAGTTTAGACTTCTGAACATCAGTCATTCACCTCTCTACTAGTCTCCATCACCCTCTCCGCCTAGTCCTTCACTCTACACCAGTCCTTTCACTCGCCTCTGCACCATCACCCTCGCCACCGTCCATCACCCTCATCAGCAGTCCATCAGCATCCACCACCAGTCCATCACCCCTCCCACAAGTCCATCACCCATACACCACAGTCCAATCACCTCCGCAGGTCCTTCACCTCACCACCAGTCCATTCACCATCACCCAGTCCATTCTACCCTCACAGCTGTTCGATCATCACCTCAACAGCAGTCCTTACCCTCATCCACAGTCCATCACCCTCATCACCAGTACATCACACTCCACCAGCTCATCTCCCTCCCCACCACTCCAACACCCTCACCACCAAGTCATCAAACCTAACGGCCAGTGCAATCACCACTCACCAACCAGTCCATCACCCTCCCAACCAGTCCATCACCTCACCACAGTCCTTCACCCTCCCCACCAGTCCACCCACCCTCACCACAGTCCATCACCCTCCCCACCCAGTCCACCACCCACACCACCAGTCCATCACCCTCAACCACCAGCACATTACCTCTCCCCACCAGTCCACCACCATCATCACAAGTCAATCACCCTCTCCACCAATCCAACACCCACACCACCTGCCCATTATCCTCCCCACCCTATCCCATCTCCCTCACACCAATCCATCACTCTCCACCAGTCCATCACCGTCACCACTAAATCCGTTACCCACACAACCAGTCCATCACCCTCACCACCAGTCTACCACCCTCACACCAGTTCCATCCACTCTCATCACAAATACATCACTCTCTCCACAGTTCCATCACCCCTGCCACGAATCCATCCACTCTCAAATAGTAGTACATCACCCTCTATCACCAGTCCATCACCCTCACACCAGTCCATCACCCTCCACTCGACCAGTCACCACCCTCACCACCAGTGCATCACCCTCACCACTGTCCATCCACTCTCACCACCTGTCCATCCCCTTCACAATCACTCCATCCCCCTAACCTCCAGTCCATCAACTCTCACCACCAGTCCACTCACCCTCACCGCCAGTTCATCGTCGGACACCAGCAGCTATCACCCTTCACCACCAGTCCTCACCTTCACCCACAAACCCATCTCCAGCAAGGGAAGTGAGGGACGGTTTTCATCTGTAGGGACACAGATTCCCCCCCCCCCCCCCCCCGCCGAACCCCATGGAAAACACAGTTCTTCACCCTCACCCACCAGTCCATCACCCTATGATGGGTTCCTAGCAAGGTCTAAGATTGTGATACAACATGTACCCTAAATGGTCTGTGTTGACTCAAACTGCATGAAAACCCTTGCCCGTCCACGCAAGGAACATAAGCTTTAATGACAAGGGCACAGATATGATAATGATGGTCTGCAAGCGAACGGTTCCAGTCTGTTAGGACTATACAAGGTAACTGTGACCCTGAAAGTCTTGGATGGACGAACATTACGGTTCAAACCCCTTAGCAAAGGGTATGTATATTCACAAAAGGATACAAAAGCCACTTGCCAAAAGTCTGCGAGGGGTGTCGTGGCCCTAGCTAGACTACAGTAAAGTCTGAGTAAGGCTACGGTAAGGTTTGGAAAGCAGACATTCTTGTGTGTGAATTCACTGCCAGATAAATTATATCGGTGAGAGAACAAGATATCGATAAATATTATTTCAAACTTCGGCGAGTTCAGTTCTCTTACAAATAACATTCTCATCGCAAGAATATAGAAACAAATAGAAAATTAAATTATAGACAAAGGATAGAAATATATATAGTACCTAGCATCAGAACTATAAATTACATGTACCACGAGAAATTTAGACTTGGCTGGAAACACAGCGTAGTTGGTCACAGTAGGACTTTGAATAATCAAGAAGTTCATTTTCTAGACTCATACAGAAATCCAATGAAAAATAATTACTTGTAGGCCTCACATGTTCACTTCATAAAAAAGTCTGGGCTCCTTTGCAGATCTCAGTTGGGATTAAATTATAATCCGGCAATTTATAATCCCCCCTCTCAGTTCTCCTATGGCCATAAATCTATGGTGATAATAAGTATGGAGTTACAGGGGTAATTCCCTGGTAAAGGAAGAAGAACCTCTCTCTTCACCTGAAAAATCCATCATATTTAACTTTTTATTAAGAGGAGGATTTTTACCATCAAAAATTTTATTTATTGGAACCGAAGATTTGCGGGGAAATACTGGAAAACCCTTATCATGGGAGGTTCCCACACTTATTACTCTGGAGTTCACTCACCACTACCTTACTGGGAAGTGTCACATAACCTACTTGAGGTGCACAAGACTTACGACTCTGGCAGTCCCACCACTACCGATTTACAATCTGGAGGGTTTCCCACCCTTGACCTTATGACAGGATTCCCAACTATACTGGAGTGTCCCAACTAACCTTACTCTGGAGGTCACATTACACTTACTTAAGGTGTCCTACCATACCTATTGGATTCACATTAACTACCTGGAATTTATCCACGACATTACCTTAACTCTTGGGAAGGTGGTTTACCACATTACCAACCTTGAAGGGACGACTTCTTCCCTGAAGTGTCAAAATTACTTATGAGGGTGTAGCCAAATTTTTTATTGGGATGCCAACTACTTATGCTGGGAGATGTAAATTTTTAAACCTTACGGGAGGTTGTCCACACTTACCTTACTCTGGGAGGTGAACCACATTACCTTACTCTGGGAGTGTCCGACACTTACCTTACTCTGGGAAGGTGTCCACCACTTACTTACTCTGGGAGAGTGTCCCACATTACCTATCTGGAGGTCCCACATTACCTTCTCTGGGAGGTGTCACAACTTACCTACTCGGGAGAGTGTCCACCACTTACCTACTCTGGGGTGTACCCACCACTTACTTCTCTGGATGGTGTCACCACTTTACTTACTCTGTGGAGGTGTCCAACCACTTACTTATCTGGGAGTGTCCACATTACCTTACTCGGGAGGTGTCCCACCATACTCTCTGGGAGTTGTCCACCATTACCTTACTCTGGGAGGTGTCACACACTTACCTTATCTGAGGTTCACCACTACCTTACTCTGGGAGGTGTCACACCACTTACCTTATCGGGAAGGTGTCCCCATACTTTTACTTATCTGGGAGGTGTCCACTACTTACCTTACTTGGAGGTGTCCCACACTTACCTTACTCTGGGAGGTGTCCACCACTTACCTACTCGGAGGTGTCCACCACTTACCTTACTCTGGAGGTGTCCACCACTTACATTACTCTGGGAGGTGTCCCACCACTACCTTACTCTGGGAGGTGTCCACCACTTACCTTACTTCTGGGAGGTGTCCACCACTTACTTACTCTGGAAGGTGTCACACCATTACCTTACTCTGGAAGGTGTCACACCACTCATTTTACTCTGGAAGGTGTCATACCACTTACTTTACTCCGGGAGGGCCTAACACACTCGCTTTCTTCAGAGATGGGGTCATCGTCCTACTCTCCTCTAGAAAGGTCTTCATCTTCCTAACCTCTCTCTAGAAAGGGTCATCTTCAAGCATCGCTCTAGAGAGCATCGCTCTAGAGAGCATCGCTCTCTAGAGGTTGGAGGGGAGAGTATGGAAGAGATGAATGTATTCAGATATTTAGGAGTGGACGTGTCAGCAGATGGGTCTATGAAATGAAGTGAATCATAGAGCTGACGAGGGAAAAAAGGTGAGTGGTGCACTGAGGAGTCAGTGGAAACAAAGAACTTTGTCTATGGAAGTAAAGACGGGAATGTATGTGAGTATAGTTATACCAACGCTCTTATATCGGTGTGAAACATGAGTGGTGAATGTTGCAACAGAGAGGAGGCTTGAGGAGTGGGGATGTAATGTCTGAGGGCAATGTGTGGTGTGAATATAATATTGACAGTTCGTTGTTTGGAAATTAGGAGGTGTGGGATTACCAAAGCCATTATACAGAGGGCTGAGAAGAGGTTGAGGTGCTTCGGACATGTAGAGAGGGTGCAAAGAGATAGAATGATTTCGAGAGTATATTAATCTGTAATGGAGGGAAGGCGTGGTAGAGTTCGGCCTAGGAAAGGTTGGAGGGAGGGGTAAAGGAGGTTTTGTGTGTGAGGGGCTTGGACTTCCAGCAAGCATGCGTGAGCGTGTTAGATAGGAGCGAATTGACAGATGGTTTTTAGGACTTACCTTGCTCACACTCCAGCAGCACGTTAATGTTTATGAAGGGATTCAGGGAAACCGGCAGGCCGGACTCGAGTCCTGGAGATGGGAAATACAGTGTCTGCACTCTGAAGCAGGGGTGTTAATGTTGCAGTTTTATAAGTGTAGTGTAAACATGTCTCTGGCCAGGCAGTGATGGAGTTAATGATGAAAGTTTTTCTTTTTTCGGGTCACACTGCCTTGGTGGGAAACGGACGACATGTTAATAAATACATAAGAAGGATGACACACTATAAGTTAACAATGTTTAGCTGCAAATTTAAAAATTTAATGTAACTATTAAAAAAGTTTGTAATTACTCGATTCATAGCAATTGCTGGATCATGCCTTTTCAGATAGACTTGAAACTTTTGGTGTTGATTTGCTTCATTAATAGAAAGCTTAACATTTACTTGAAGCTGTATGAATATTTGGCCATTTTATTAAATAAAATGGCGACCGTGTAGTAGAGAAGACCTTTTACGGTCGTTCTTCAACACACAACCGCTGGTTTACCGCAACTGGAAACATTTGTTTTATTAAAACTGGATTTTATACAAACCATTTAGTTTTTTTAATATATAGAAATGCAAAAAAAAAAAAAAAAATGCGATATGTTATGAACCAGCATTTTTAAAGTATTTATATTTTCACGAATTTAGTAAAAACTAAAATAGTGTAGTGTTTACTGGGTGAGCGAAACGTTGTTGGCGACAGTGTTTATATTGTTAACACCTCACACTAAGTCTGTTACTTATAACCTCAGAGTAACTTCTAATTTTCAACAGTTCTCAACTATTAATTTGTTAAAGTTCGTTGAAGATAGTCAAGGTCAGGCGCCTCCTTTATATAATAATAATAGTAATAATAATAATTAATAATAATAATAATAATTAACATACTATTATATAGAAATTCGGTTGTTATGTAGAGCATTTCGGCAAATTAGATCGGTTTTGTCTCAGGATGAGACCCACACCACGTCTAAATAACACCAGTTAACCTATTTAACTGATGGGAAAATAGACAACCGGTGTAAAATAAACACTTTCCGAGGCTTCTACCCTCGCCAGGAATCTAACCCGGACCCTCGTTCGTGTGAAGCGAGGAGCTTTAGCCAACAGGGAAACGGGGGCACTTGATCGTGTCTCGTACTAAGAAGGTTGGTGATGTTAATGGAACGTGTTGCTGCCTTTTGGTACTTAGTAAATGGAAATGGTACAGTATACTTTTGTTTTGTCCAAATTTTATTTAAACTGGTAAAACTTTCGTGGGATTGCATATATGATCCTATGAGTTCTGTTATGCTTTGATAAAATGTAGAGGCAAGATAGGGAGCATAGACAGGAAAGTACCATTGACATTTTAAATGCCTCAGGCTTCGGGTGCCAATATGTTTTCCCAACATACAGGGAGGCGTTTGCAGGGTCTCTATAATGATATTACTAAGATGTAGGAGCAGAACGACTTAATCTAACATTCTGCCTACTTTGCTGATCACTAAATAATTCTTTACTAGACAAGTGATAACAAAATCCAGGTTCGCATATGTGGTTCAACCATATGTGGTTAGTTCTTCTGGTTATGTGCTCACTCTGTGTTCCGCTTATCTAAACTCACATAAACCCCGTGACTGTCTAATGTAAACGGTTCCTCGTGAGGATTTGGTTGCATTAGATGGAGTTCTCTGCATTGTCATGTGCGTTTCGTCCTTTGAGATCCCCACCCGTCTGTTGTCAGGAAAAATTAGGGTATTGCAAGGTTTTTATTAACTCTCGTATGGGTGGCCAGTGGCCTGTTGGTAATGCTCTCGCTTCACACACTGAGTTTCAGGCGGTGCGATCCGCGGTTAAGGGGTGAAACCCTGGGCGATGTTTCCTGACACCTGCTGTCCGTTCACCAGCAACAAATTAGGTACTGGGGGTTAGTAAGTTTATTCAGGTTATTACACAAATTCCGTTATATGATTGTTCTTACATGCAGTATATGTTAGAGAACAAGGATAACCAAAAAAAAGTCAGTGACTCATTTTCCTTGTCCATTAAGGTCGACTTGTGTGGGGTCGCATCCTGGGGGACAAGATGAGGACCACAAATGAAAATTAGGGGGCACAGTCCCTCGATGACTCAAAAAACTTTTTGTCTTTCTTTGGTTATCTGGGTTCCCAACTATGCAAGGTTAAAAAATCCTAACATTAAACTTTTAGTTATGATTCTTGCAATGTGTCATTACGATTTCGTGAGTCATGGCGACGGCTTTGAGGGGGACTTGAGTTAGAGTTCGTAATGGGCACGCTGGCGGAAGATTCATCTGTGAATACTTGCTTTGTGGTCACAGTGCCTAAGCCAACCTTCTATGGATGTATAAATACACTAGTTGGTATGAATCTTATTGTAGCAGATGGTCCTGGGGCTAACGTGTCGGATCTGGAGTTTTAAGATCCCCACTCTTTACTTTTAATTTATCTTAGGCAAAAAGTCTGCCCGTGATAGCGTTCAATTTCTGTTCCATACATTTCACCCGTCGGAGATCGCGTCCAACAGGCGAAGGTGAAGAATACAGAGCTCTGAAAGGGGACAGGATACCTGAATAGAAGGGAGGCACTGGGCAGAAAAAATAGCAAATATCGGCGAACTTAAGCTTAAGGAATCTTACAGGTGACAGAAACCTCAGGATGAACTGAAAACCATAAATGAAAGAAGCCCAAAATATTTCTTTTCTTATGCCAAAACTATGGCAAAATCATATCCTGAATTTGGACCTCGCATAGAGGTCATAGAGGACTTACGCAGATGACAGGCAAGGAAATGAGTAGTGAAATACTATGTACCCAGTATGATTCTTTGTTTAAATGAGCGCTACCAGCCCCCCCCCCCCCCCCCCCCCCCCCCCCCCCCTACACCCGACCTAAGAGCGACATCCTTAATAAAGTATTTATGACGAGATTAAATTATAGTCAATTCCACATCAGTAATAATACCCTTAACCCCCCCCCCCCCCCCCCCCCAAAAAAACCACATGACTTCGAGAAGGCATTAAATGACATGCCCACGCACTCTGCCCAGGCCAGGCTCGTGGGAACTCCAGGGTCATCAAGAATGCAACAAACTCCTGATACGTGCCCTTTAGCAGTCTATGGAGAGGGAGAGTTAGAGTAGCATGGAGATAGGGGTGGTCATCAAAGAATAGATATAGCCCTACTCCCAGAAAGGGAACAGTAAAGCAATAGCAAGAATTACAGACAATAGCACTAATGCCTCGTATCATAAAAATCATTGAAAGGGGGTGCTAAGAAGCAAGATCGACCACCCTTCTAGATAACCATCATTTACACAACCCAGGGCCAAATGGGTTAGCGCAGGTCGTCTGCCTGTCCTAACTACTGGACCACTTGACAAGGTCTTGGATTCTCTAGAGAACAACTAAATGAAGATGTAGTTTACACAGACAATGCGAAAGCCTTCGACAACTGCGACCATGGTTTGTAACAGCGCAAAAAAAAAAAATGAGTGACAAAGGATAACAGGAAAGTGATAGATGTATCTATAATAAAAAAAAAACAGAACACGGGAGAGTAATCGTAAACCAAGAGTAAAGTAGAGGTGGGTACAGTGACAAGCTTCATTCACAAGGCACAGTGTCTTTCCCATCCTGTATACCCCCTGTGCAAATAAATTACAGGTTGCAGTATAATGCAAGAGAGAATGAACAAGATCTGTTGGAAACGGTTTATCCCTATGCACACAAGAAGTGCACTTTAAAAAAATTTTTCATCGGAAAGGATCTGATGAATGTAACAGCAATAGGCCTGGAAGGAACATAACAGTCTGAAAGAAGTTAGGCTCTTGTAATCCGGACACATACTGGGGAAAACTGGTGAGACGCAATCACCTGGAGCTCTCCTGATTATCCCTGAGGCACGAATAGGTATGCGACAATTAGATGTGAAAAATCTACGGGTAGTATAGGCAGTGAAGCAACGTGTGAGGCATGGAATGTGTGTAGCAAAGGAGGAATCTGGTATGTGTTGAAGGATGAGTGCTGCCAGGGTTGTGAAAAATAAAAAGAAACAAGAGGAGGTGCACTGGTGTCCATTGAGGTGTCGTCTCCGTAATATATCGGAAGATAGGTCGAGTGTCTGGGCGGCAAGGAAGACGCCGTACCATGACTTCAGAGACAAGTAAGAGAGGAGTAAGTAGAGATCGGGGTGACTATGGAGGAGACCAAGTGGGTTGAGAGGGATGGGGAGTATTGAAACTGGAGTGATGTGCTGGCAGAGACAGAAAAGATCTGAGTGGAACAGGAAGAGGAGGAAGGAGCTGAAGGGGAATGGGGAAGAAGTTTGGGGGGGGGGAACAGGAGAAGAGGGGCCACACGAGGAGGGTGAACCTCCACTTCATCGTGAGAGTTAGAAAGGGGTGTGCGAATGAAAAACTAGACACGCGCCGGAAAGGAGAAATTGTTGGGGATGTAAGCACTGGAGGAATGCGAAGAGCATGGGCTTAACGAGCACTGGTTCAACTTCACAGGTGAATAGGGCGATGTGTAGTCGTGCAAGGCTTGCAGACTGAGAGAGAAAACTAGCGGTTGAGAATATGATTAGAGGTAGAAAGAGGTAAGGAGGTGGGGGTTTAGAGGGAAAACCGCAAAACAATTGAGAAGGGGTGGCCCCTGAAACAGACAGCACCAGAGGAACTTGTAGGCGGGGGACACCAAGATTGGAGGTCTCCCCTAGATATTCGGAATAAGGAACACTGGAAAGATATCCCTGAAGGCAAGCCGGAGAGACAACGTAGCATAAGTAAGGCCTTCAGACAAGGGATTTCACGTCTTATTATGAATAGACCTGGCAATCGGAGGGAAAAAGGAAGGGTGATTTCGAGCAATTGAGGGGACAAGTGGGGGAAGACTGCAAAATGTATTGGCATGATTCACGCAATCGCAGACTGGGTACTCCACTGTAGGACCTGCAGTATTTAGGGGTGGAGGTCCGGAGCGCCAAACCATTCAACGCTGTTGGGGTGTAGGGACCATTTATGGGCTTCTAGGCGATGTCTCTCTGTTATAAAACGGAGAACGAGGAGTTCAGGACAGTCGTAGGTTAAGCGGGCAATGTTACTGGGAAAGCACCTTCTACTGTAAGTGGGCCCAGGGCACATGTATTCCACTTTGAGAAGTGAAAGGTTTTGAAGGGCTAATTGTCCTTAGATATCACTGCAAGACAGGAAAACTCACACTGTACAATGGTAATTCGATAAGACCCCGTACCACTACAAGAATTGAGAATAGCGTGCTTGTGAACTGTTGTGGGAAACATATCAATGGAAAATAAGATGGGATACAATCATGAGGCTTTGCCTGCATTCTGAACAGTAAACGATGGCGTGCCGCTCTGAAGCAGTGTTAGGGAAATTGTGGCCAAGGTGTTGTAAAAGAGCTTTACCGATACTTGGTTGAAAGTTAATCAGTTGAAGTTGTCGGCTACAGGAAAAGAATTTGATTCACTGTGTACTTGTAAACATGGTGTGTAAATGAAGTAGGGGTCGTGTGGTCATTTGTCTTGGTAGATGAGCGAAATCAAAGGAACATCAGCAAATGGTCTGAACATTTAGGCCATAGTACCGTGGGCGGCTGATCTGAGGCAGTGTGAGCGATCTGAAAACCATTTGTCCTTTAGTCGTGAAAGTTGACGCATAGTTAAAATGTGCAAAGGGCCAGATGGTACTAAAAGAATTGGGTTAAAGCCTCGGCACATGGAGCAGGTAACAAAGCATTGCCAGCCGGAGGGGCAGGTGTATGAAAAAAGTCTGGAGAATGGTCCAATAATGAAGCCGGGTCAGAACAGGGTGCAGTAACAAAAAAGGGCCTGGGAGGAAGGGTCATAGAAATAAAGGACTTCCTAATGGCGGTACTTCTTTCTTATTATTTTAAGGAAAAAAAAGAAAAAAAGGAGAGAAAAAAAGGGAAGAGGGACAATGGAGGGACAGTTACTAGAGGCTCGAAAGGGCAAAAGTTCTTTTCTCATCCATGAGGACCTCGAAACCACCAGCAGTGAAGATGCAGCATGGAACCTCATGCCAGTAAATGAGTGCTCCTGGATAGCAACCTCACATCCACTGAGCTACCTTGGCGGACAAAAGAGAGGGCGGTTGGATACCCACCACAAAGCATAATACCTGCTGCCACCTCCCAGATCCGGCAGGCAGCCTCTGGAGATGCACCCATCACCTGCAGGACACCCCGCCCCACCTAGAAATCCGGGAAGAGAGCAGGGTGCCTCCAGATCATCCAGATTCCACAGCAAACTACATGACTCCCGAGGAACCCCACGGAGCAGGATAAACCCTGGCACCCTTCCCCCGACCTGGAAACGGTAATGCCTGAAGGGAGGACCCCAGAGGCTACAAATGGGATGAGGAAAAGGGAGGGTTGGGAGGGAGAGGGGAAAGGGAAAAGAGGGAATGGGGGAGGATGAGATAGGTAAGTGGGGATTGGGGGGTAATTAGGTTCAGTCTGTGGAAGGAGACCAAAAAATCTAATTCCTCAGACCAAGAGCCTCTTCACCATGCCAAGGAGCCCCTTGAATACGACTATAAGGAATAAATTACCAGTAACCATTCTGTTTTTCTCTTCCTTCCCCTCCCCCACTACCTATTATGCATGCAGGCATAGACTACAGCCTGCACACTTTGTCGTAGTATGATAACCACTTAGAAACAAGCTAAAAGGCAGCAGTGATAAATAATGACTATTTCCTTCACCAAAAACAAGCTGCTATTGACAACAAATATATAGCCTATGTACAGCATTAACAGCTATATACAAAGAGGCTAAAATGCAAGTACAAGACACACTGAAAACTGAAGCGACCAGGAGGTAAGGCCAAAAGCAGTTGCAAGAGTGGACCGCATCACTTCACAGCGCTGGTGGGCTTTCTTGTGATTGGCTGGTTGAACCAAGATATTGGTATAATGTTGGGCGCCCCTGATCGTTAAACCTTTCGCACCTGGTTCGCTGGTTGGGAGACATGCCTATATGGGTGTGTGACATATGCTGAATAAAATGCAAAATGCCATACCCCCCCCACCCGAAAGGGGCTCCAATAGCCATGGGTAGTGTGCCACCATGGCACAAAATAATAATGGAACTGCTTTACCTCTCTATTATTCAGCTCATTAGGTAGTGTTCAACAACAAGAGACTTTAAAGTGAGACACGACCTTTGAGTGAGAGAGCAGACGGTAGGGGTAGTGTAGGTTCAAGACACTTGCAGAAAGAAGCAAGTGTCCCCTCACTTTAAAAAAAATTATGGCCAAATTAACTCAAAATTTACTGTATTACCAAAAGTGTAAAAAAAAAGTTTACTACCCGTGTTGTCCCTAATACATCCTAACAAGAGTGTGAGCCAGCACATTATCTTTGCTGGTATATGACATATGGTGAGGTTGTACAGTTGCAGCCGTAAGGTCCATCTCATCAGACGTGTATTCTTTTTCTTGACTGAGCTGAGGTATATCTGATTATTGTGGCCAATGAAGACGGTGGCCACATATGACGTACTAGACAGAAATAAGTCAAATTTTTCCACCGCAAGTACCATGGCTAGGACCTCTTTTTCAATAGTGGAGTAGGCTCAATTCATAGGCCTAGTATTTGGCTGTGTAGTAAGCCACAGAGTGAAAATCACCCTTTCCAGTTGATTCCAGTAATGGTGCCCCAATTTCCGAGTCACAAGCATCATCCTGCAGTATAAATGGTTGAACAATCAAGAGACCACGGTATGGGAGCAGCACATAGATGTTGTACACGGTTAAAAGCCTCTTGACAATTTGTGGCCCAAAAAAAGTTTTTGCACAACTTCCTATAAAATCCTATCAATCCCAAGAACTTTTGCAGGGACTTCTTATCCTGAGGAATGGGATAATTTATAATCAAAACTTCGCGAATTTAGGTGCTCCTGTGCCACTACCTACTTTATGATCTTACAAATGAAATAGTAGATTGGCCAAAAGATATTTAGCTGAGATTTATAGTAAGTTGAATAATTTTGAATCCCTCAAAGAGGGATTCATAATGGGACATATTAGAAACTACAAATATATCTTCTAGATAGGACCCCATGCCTTCAAGTCCTTTAATAGCTTGATGGATCAATTTCTTGAGTGTGGTAAGCGAGTTCTGCATGCCAAATGGAATTTTGAAGGCAGAAAGCTCCTTCCCTTTACCTGATAGTAACGTTTAAGGAGATAAAGTGTGGAAATGAAAATGGCCTTAAACACAAAGTCCAGTACATAGTCCAAACGTGGAAGAAGGGTAAGTATCCGGTAATGTTACCTCATTCATCTTACAGTGGTTGGTACATAACCTGAATCCTTCCCCACATTTTTTTTAAAAGAATGCATGGTGAAGCCCATGGACTGGACGATTCCTCCACCAATTCATATTTTAATATACAACTTCCTGCTGAAGTAGCCTTTGTTTTTCAGGATTAGCTCCGTAGGGAGAGAATTTAATAGGTTTAGCAGTACCTACATCCACAGTATGATAAAGAAGGTTGCACTTTTCTGAAACATCCGAAAATATATAGGGATAGGTTGGCATAAGGGTAGTGCTTCTACTTGGTGTTCTGCAAGCCCCAACATTATGGGGTGAAGATCCTGAAGGATGGCCCTGTTAGGAAGCTATCATAATTTGAACCTCCAGAATTTTGTACAGGAAAATGGGGTCATCCACAGAGTCGGACAAAGAAGCCATTACTGGGACTTGGGTGGCTCAACGAACAGTTTAAGCTGATTAATGTGATAGAGTTTACCCACAGTGGGTTCATCAAGAGGTGAGAGTACATAGTTTGAATCGCATTTTTCTTTTATTGCTTGCATTGGTCCCATAAACCTTGCTTTCAAGGTGTGACCAGACACAGGTTCCTGGACCATCATCTTATCTCCTGGGTTAAAGAAGCGAAATTTAGAAGTTTTGCCATACCTCTGCTTCATGTAGTTTTAGGCAGATTTTAAGTTGGCCTTTGGCAGCTGACTGGCCACATGCAATCTTGATGTAGGGTAGTAAGGTGTTTTGTAGGCATCTTCTCCAATCCATCCTTCCTTGAGTACGTGTAGGGTGCTCTCACATTATGCCCAAAAATCAGCTTAAAAGAACTGTACCCCCTTGATTTCTGTACAGTTTCTCGCATTGCAACAGCAACAGAGGAAGCGATTTATACCAGCCTGTAGAAAAAGGATTCAATACGTACACATCATAGTTTTTAGGGTTTAGTGAAATTGTTCCAAAGGGCCTTGGGACTGAGAATGCTAGGCTATGGACAATTTTTAATTAATTCCTAGCCTAGTTAAAGCTTCTATGAATGATTTTGCTGTAAAATTGGTGCCCTGGTCACTCTGGACAGAGTGGGAATGCCAAAGTGGAAAATAAACTTAATGGAATTGCCTTGGTGTTTATACTACAGATTTTTGTTACCTACTTGGGTTTTGGTAATGGTCCTACACAGTCGACAATTAGGTCAACGATGGCTCTCCATCTACAGGTATGGGGTGAAGTGGTGCAGGTCTAGTGTAGTGCCATGGCTTACCCACTTGCTGACGTAATAGGAACGGATGTAACCCTGCACATCTGTTTTTATACCTGGCCAATAAAAATGTTTTAAGATCCTATTAAGGATTTTAGTGACCCCCAAATATCCTGCTAAGGAAGAATTGTGAACTATTTTCAGAATCTGAGTTCTGAATTAGTTTTATGGAACTACCAGTCTATTTGGTTGTAAGGTTCCCCTACCTCCTTACCAGTCTCTGAACATTAGAGAATTATTTTTAATTTCATATTGAGCTGGATGATCTGAGTTAGATTCGCCAATGGCAGCTTTAAAAGCGGAGGTTAGAATCCCTTTTTTTTGCTCTTCTAGAAAGGACAGTCCCTCAGGCATAGGAACAAACATCTGGAAATCCTGCGACTCCAGAATAGGAAGGCAGAATAAAGGGATTTTTTAAATGCCCCATTTTTCCGTTTTAAAAAAAATTTGGGGCCCAAATTTTCATTTCCCCCAAGGGATAGGTACATTTTTTTTTTAGACACCCTTTGGACTTTGGGCCCGAGTTTTAAGCCAACATCGAGAAGAGGCTTCATTGGTAATTTTTGCTCAGGACAGCATTAGAATTTTAGAATTTTATTGCAAGCGTAATACAGCATCTTTCATGGGAAAATTCCCCCAAAACATACAACGTTAAATACCCAAGAAAAAACTGGAATAAATATTTTATGCAAGGGGTTCCACAGAAATTAAGTACACTTTTTTCTTGTAAGGGGAAGCAACAACCCCCGGGTTTATCCCGAAGGGGGGATACCTTGCGGGGAATTTTCATGCCCCTTAAAGGGAGACCTGACGTGATTTATAAAAGGGTGTCTTAAAACCCAAAAAATTTCCCTGATGATTTTTTTCAGCGGGAAAAGGATAGCTTTTTTCGTAATGATAGGGGCGAGTAAATTTTACTACAGCTGTGGTTTTTCCCAATTTTGGGGAAAACTTTGTGTTTTTTGTAGAGGTCTGAACTTCGCTCAAAACCTCTACAAAAAAATTGTCCAAAGATCTTTTAAATTTAAAAACTTTGAATTTAGGAAAAATCCTCCATTTTCACTTAAAAAACAAACAGCAAAGGGTGATAGAAATTAAAGAAACAATTTTGATTAAGTCGAAAAAAAACATGTTTTAGGAGCCCAGGGAAATTTGGGGTGCCTCTTAGGTTTCAGATGAGAAAGACAGGAAATTTGGGCCCGGGGCTTCTGCGGGGGAAAAAGCCCCGGGGCCCAGGACCCGTCCGGGCCAAGCCTGTCTAACCTAAACACTGGCCTCAACCGTAAATCACATTGACCACAGGTCCTTTTTTCCTTTTCATCCCCCCAAAAAAAAAAGTGCCGAAAAAAAGGGGCCCCAGAGGGGAAAAGGGGCCGAAGAAAGAGAGGAGAGAGAGAGAAGAAGAGAGAGAGGGGGAGAGAGAGAGAGAGAGAGAGAAAATGAAGAAAAGGGGATTGGACACTAGCTGGGCGATTCGTTTCAAATTCGATAGTTTCCCTAGGTAAGACCCCAAAAGGGGTGAGTGGGGAAGGGGGGATAGAGGAAGAATGGTTTTGGTTTAAAGGGGAAAGGGGTTGTTGTAAGGGGGAAAAACCGGGGCAAACCCCGTAGCGGGGCTAAAAGGGCGATTCAGGATTTTTGCGCGGCAAGTGACGGGTGGGGGTGAAGGGGGGGGGGGGGGGGGGGGGGGGCGAAAAAAGCGGAATCGAAAGGGTTAAAAAAGGGGCTTTTTTAAATTTAAAAGGGTCCATACCTGTGATTTACAGGTTAGTGGGGGTCAGGTTTTTTAGCAAGGTTTTTTGTATTGGGAAAAGGGGCCCGGAGCTAGTAACGAGTAAAGAGGTTGTGTGTTTTCCCTGGTCTGCGAAATTTCGCGCTAGGTAGAGGCCCCAGTAGTCAGTCGGGCCCTCTATCTGTCTTTGTTTATCGCAAGCGGGTTTCCATTTAACACTTTAGAGCAGGATGTTCGCACGTGCGTGGATGGACTCACTTGTGATGAATTCATCCCATGGGGTTTTAAAGGCACCCAGCGTAAATTTTTGTTCTGGATGCGTTTTTAGTTTACGTCTGTTTGTCAAAAGCTGCTGGGGAAAGGGGGCTAGGGGGCAGTAAGTTTTTAGGGGGACGAATGAACTTTGTATAAAAGTATTTCCCTTTTTTTGGGGAAGGCTTGCCATAGCTTGGACAGCCCCGACGGGGCCCTTTGGTTTAAATTGGCTTGCTTTCGGGTTTTGATGTTTTTTGTGTATTCGCAGGTTTAGTCTAGATTGACCCTAATACGCTGGTTGTCTGTGAGCAGGGATGTTTTGAGGGGTATCAGTATCCTGAGTATTACTGGGGGAGGAGGTTCGCGTTTCCGTAGGGGAAGTGGGCGATTTTGGTTTTTTGCGGGGTTGGTTTTAATTCTCCATTTTTTTTCCCCAAATGTGTGATCTGGTCTACTTCGGCTTGTTTTCTGCGGGCTAGAGGGGTTTTTTGATTGTGGGGGGTGATTTGGGGTATGTCTTTCTGCATATGCAAGTGTGATGGGGGAGTCAAATGCAATTTTTTGGGGATGTCTTTGGTTAAAAGGGAAATGAGAGGGGGGTGAGGGCTGAACCCTGGGGAAAACTCCAGCATGTAGTGGGAAGGGTACTGTGAGAAGAAACCCCTGGAATTTAAATCCTAAAAGGTCGAACCTTTCAAGGAATTACATAGTATTTTTGCTGATACCCGGGGGAGGTCGAATTTGGTACAAAGTTTTAAACTTTAGACCTTTGGGTGCCACAGGGTGTAAAAGGGTTTTTTCTACATCTTTAGCTACTAGGGGCTGTTTTTTTTCTTTGGTGTTGGTTTATGGGGATGTATTTTAAAGGGGTTAAATTTAGGGGCATCTTGGGGGGAAACCCGGTTTATCTAAAAGCCAAATTGGCCATTATATAAAAAGGGGAGTTTTTTTCGAGATTCAAACTAGCCCGTAGTTTAGTTTTTTTCCATAGATTTTCCCCAGTACTTAAAACAAGCTGATGGGGCGGTAGTTTTTAAAGGGTCAGAGTGGTTTTTTTTGGGGGTTTTTTTGGATGGGGATAGCTTTTGGCCCCCCCCCGCTTTGAAGAGAGTGGGGAAGTACCCGGGATGCTAGTGACATTGGGGGGTTTGGGTAAAGGCTGAGATGTTTAGTCGGGAAGGTGTTTTGGGAAATGATGTGGTTATGCCAAAGGCTCCTGGGGCTTTGGAGGGGGGCCCGCAAAATTTAAATTTTTTTATGTCATAGGCTGTGATGGGGGGTTTTCCCCGTTCCTGAGTTTCAGTGAGTGAGCAAGTTGTAATACCTATCAGGTGTCGTTTAAATGTTTCGTGGGTCAGTTTTTCCATTTGGGCCAAAATTTTTTGTGTTTGTGGCGAGTGCCGGTAGTGGAGGGGGTGGGGGGAAAAAGTTCTCCCATAATTTTTTTTTAAAAATGTTTGGGGGCTGTTTTTGGGTCCCTGATGTTTTTGTTGGCCCTGGGTGATGTGTTTTGAATTTTTTTTTTTGGTTTTTGTTAACCCCGGTTTTTTTGGTTTAAGTTCCAAAAGTTTTGGGGGCTTTTATGCTTTTCTCATTTGCCAGGGGTAAGAGTCCAGCCCAGTGGTTGTTTTTTGGTCCTGCCTTTGGGTATAAGTAAAAATTTTTTCCTGACGTATGTGAGGGCCCTTTTTTTTTACCTGGTTGAAATCTTTTGGTGTTGGGCGGGAAACGGTTGTGGTACAAAATGAGGAGTCCCTTTTGGGTTTTGATTGAGGGAGTGAATGAGTATCTAAAGGTGTGTGTTTTTTGTGGGGATCGCAGTTTGGTTTCCCTGTTTTTTTTGGTCTCAAGGATGGGTCGAGCTGTGTTGGGCAAGTCTGTGATTTGTTTGTTTTTGTGTTGTAGTTCAGGTTTTGTGTTGTTGAAGGGGTTTTTGAAAAAGGGTTTTCCCCGTTTTTCCTTTTTGTTGCTGGTGTTGGTGGTGTGGAATACATATTTGGGGTTTGTCCCAAAATGTAGGATGATGGGAATGTGGTTTAGACCCGTGGGTGGGACCCGAGCTATGTAGTTTGGAAAGAGAGTGGGCTCTGGGGGGGGGGAGGATTTTGTCAGGTTTTTTCCCTTTTCCTTGGTGGGCCCCTAAATGTGTTGAAATGTGGCCTTTGGTACCGTAGACTTTTTTGGGGTTTAGAATTATTAGTTGGTGCCCCAATTGGTTTTGGGGGAGTTGTGGGTTTAAGGCGGGGTTCCGCATTCATTCCCGCCCGAGGTATGGGGAGTGTTTGGGGTGGGTTTAAAGACGGAAAATAGGTCCCGTGCATTGAGGGCTGTGGGTTTGGGGCCCGGCCCTTTGTGGTGAAGAATATGGGGGGGGCCTAGGTGAGTGGGGGTACCTGCCCGCTAGGGGTGTAGGTTTTGTGAAAGTAGAGGGGAAAGGGAAATTTATGTCTAATGGTGGGGTTTACCCCCGGGTGGCAACACCAAACGTGTAAAACAGGGGGACCCACTGTGGGTTTTGGGGTTTACTCAGATTAAGTTTTCAAAAACCGGGAATAGGTGGAGCACCGTGTCTGGTGGGAGGAATAAAGGGATGGACTGGGCGGCTACTTAAAATGTAATTTTCCAAACCCTCTGCCATATTATCATGGGATGACCCCAAAAAAGGGTTGGGGGACAAGGAAAAAAAAAAGAAATTAAATTTGGGAAACCTCGGGGCGTTTGGGGAAACTCCCCTTCAAAGTAAAGAAAAAATTTAAAAAACATATTTTTATGAAACTTAAAAATCCTACCCAAATGTGGAAAGTAAAATAAATTTTTTCTTATGATAAATTTTTGTGGAAAAGCAACCCGTGCAGCAGGGAAAGTTTAAAGAAACAGCATGATGTAGCCGGGTGGCCACACCAGGAAGGTACACAAGAGGGTGGTGCGACTCAAGGGGGGGGCATAAATGGGCCCTCAGATAAGTTTTTTTGAGCAGAATGGAAATTCAGTGATGACAGTGAATTGATCGTTGCAGCGAGCAACAGGTAGTGAATTCCCCTGCCAAGTTACTCTAAAATTTCCCGGGTGCTCGCTGTCCTGCCCAAAAAACTTTTTAAGGGGTGCCCCCCCCAAACGAAATACGATGGACATTTGAAAAACCCCGTAACATTAAGGAAACATAACAGCAAGTAATGCCTTTTGGCATAATGGCTGTGTTACCTTGGGTTTGAGGAACGGGAAAATGTTTCTACAAAGTTACAATGAAAAACAAACCCCAAAACCCGGGGGGCCCGTTGGGAGATGTTGCAAGTGTAAAGGGGGTAGGGGGTTTGGGTTTTTGAAAGCAGTGAAGAGTTTTTTTAAAGGGAAAAGTTTAGGCCTTTAAAATTTGAGATGTAGGAAAAAGGGGGAAATTTTTCCCATAAAAGTAGGCCCTTTGACAAGGATGTGTATGTCACTGTAAATTTTTTAATATATTCATAAATGGGGTTTTAAAAAGAAGTAAAATGCAGAGCCCCTTGGGAGGAGACGTGAGTTTTAAAAATAAAGGGGTCACACATAAAGTGGGGGTTTTCACAGTTGCTCTTTTGCTGTTTACACTGTGCTCTTGGGAATTCCCGAAGAGAAGTTGCAGAGGTTTTTGGGATGAAAAATTTTTAGGGTAAGTAAAAGAAGAAAAAATTTAAAAATAAATACAGGGAAAAAGTAAGGTTTTTTGAGGATAACAAAAAGATTAGGTGTGAAAATTGGGTATCAATTGGAGGGAGAGAGTATGGAGGAGGTGAATGTATTCAATATTTGGGGGTGGACGGGCGCGGGGTGGGGCTAGAAAAAATTAGGTGAATCCCTAGAATTGATGAGGGGAAAAAGGGGGAGTGGGCACTTAGGAGTCCTTTGGGGACCAAGAACTTTGCCTTTGGGGCAAAGAGGGGGAAAGTAAAGAGCGTATAGTTTTTAACCAAGCCCTTTTAAGGGGGGTGAAAACAGGGGGACGAATGTTGCAGCGAAGAAAAAGGGTGGGGGGAAGTGGGGGATGCCCTGTCTGAGGGGTTTTTGTGGTGTTTAAAAATAATGCCCAAAAATTCTTAGTTTGGAAGTTTGGAGGAGGTCGGGATTGCCCCAAAAATTGTCCAAAAAGGCTTAGGAAAATTTTTGAGGGGTTTGGACATTAAGAGAATGGGGCGGAAAAAAGAAAAGACTTCAAAGTTTAAACGTCCCGTAGTGGAGGAAAAAGGGGGGTAGGGGTCGGCCTTGGGAAAAAGGGTTTGGGGGGAGGGGGGAAAGGGGGGTTTTGTGGGAAAGGGGGTTTGGGCTTCCCCCAGGGATGCGTTTAGCGTGTTTGGGTAGGGGGGTTTAATGGAAAAAGAATTTGGGTTTTTTTTTCTTGACTGCTGTTGGGGGGTGTTTAGCAAAATTAACATTTATGAAGGGATTCAGGGAAACCGGCAGGGCCCGGAACTTGAGTCCTGGTGATGGGAAGTACAGTGACGCACTCTGAAGGAGGGATGTGAATGTTTGCAATTTAAAACTGTAGTGTAAAGCACCCTTTTTGGCAAGACAGTGATGGAGTGAATGATGGTGAAGTTTATCTTATTTCGGGCCACCCTGCCTGGTTGGGAATACGGCCAGTGTGTAATAATAAAAATAACCAATGATTCCTGTAAGGGAGATGAGTGTTTGTCAGTACAGAAATGATGAGTGTTTGTCCAAGTACCCAGAAAATGATGAGGTGTTTGTAGTTTCCAGAAATGATCGACGAGTTTGTAGTTCCAGAAATGATGGAGGGTTTGAAGTACCAGAATTGATGAGTGTTTGTAAGATACCAGAAATGATGAGTGTTGTAGTACCAGAACAATGTGAGTCGTTTGTACCGTTCAGAAATGATGAGTGTTTTGTAAGTTCAGAAATGATGAGTGTTTGTAGTTCCAGACAATAGATAGATGAGTGTTTGTAGTTCCAGGAAATGATGAGTGTTTGTTCAGTACAGAAATGATGAGTCGTGAATAATGATAAACGCGGGTTCCTTTCTAAAGAGGTTTTTTGAAACGTCGAAAGAGAGCTGATAATGAAGATTTAACCCAGAGCAGTTCAATGTGCTTACGCGTTAGCTTAAAGTGGGAACAACCTTTCACCGATCGAGATCTGATCAAAGGTTCTGACGGAAAGCACTGGACTGAGTTATTCCCACAGTAAGCAAATCTGTTCAAAATCCTCAGTCTTGCACCAAATACCGTTGCTCGTAAAACTCGAGAATGTCGGAAGACAATATATTTTCATCCATTTGCAGACAAAGCAATGAAAAAAAAATTTTTCCGCTTTATTCTCTCCGCATTTGATGAATCGAATAATGTTGAATGACACAATCACAACTCCTGGTATTCATTCATGCGTCAACAATGAATTTAATGTCACAAAAGAATTGCACAGCAGAGCATCCTTAACGCAGGAACCGGACGAAAGGGGGAGAGAAGGACATCTTCCAAAAAAAATTGAATAAAAAAATAATCTTAGAATATAACCTCGGAGTGGTATAAACTGCATTGCGTGACAATTAATGGAGGAAAAGAACTGTTTGAGAAAGTGAACGAATAGATTTGGTTGGACAAATCACACAAGTGGTGAGAATGTTGATTTCTCAAAGCCCATGTTACTGGCGTTGTGGAATATGCATCAGCAAGCATATGGTTGGTCTTGCGTTCTGAAAACCGTTTATTTTCAACAATGAATTTCATTTCGATCTCACGAACTTAATCTCATAGCACATATTCGTGGTTTTCTGAAGGAAATTGATTTTTAGGTCGTTGACTTACCTTATTATACAGCCAGTTCGAAAGCTTAATTGTGGAAAGAATTTCTAGTTCTTTAAGCAAGAGATGGAAATTGGATCATTTTTACAGATAAAAAACAGTCCCATCACCACTTTTCATCCAAACACTGACTAAGCTTTGGAAATTGACATTTTTTGAAGGAGTGACAATATCCATCATGAATTAAATTGAATCTGCAAGTTGGAAGGTTGAACAAATTTGATTTGTGATTTATTTAGGCATGCAAGGTTATTCAGGGGACAAAACTGATGCTATTTGAAAGACAGAGTGAAAATTTCTAACTTGGTTCTATTTCTCATGTTGTGAAAAATTTCATGAAAAGTGAAGCAGAATTTCCTTTCTCATTGCAACAGAAAAATCATTATGACGTTCAAAACAATTCCAGGAAAGATTTTCGATCTTAATGGAAAAAACAGATACTATAAGCCGTTTTCAAAACCATTTGATCGCAATGTTGCAAACACTCGCAGGTCTGTTTCAAGTGATTATTGACCTCCTACAGGTTGTTTCAAGTGGAAATTATGACCTCTCCAGCGTCTGTTTCAAGTGGAGAAAATTATTGACTCCTGTTAGATGACTTGATGAGAAAGTATAAAGGAGGAATCTGATCCAAATTTTTAATAAATCTTTCACAGCTCATTAGTTTCCAAATCTTTTAAGCCATTTGCTTGTGGATTTGTTTAAGTTTGTGATACAGCGTACCTTGTCAACGAAACATTTTAAAAATAAAGTATCATGTCACATATCGAACAAATGTATCTGCTAATGATTTGAAGTCCCATTCTAATAATTGGGCTTAATTGGCTTCTCAAGCTTGACACCTCTGTCTTCAGCAATTTATAAAATTAATAACCAATTCATTTTCCCATTAATCTTGTGCAAAATTAGTCTTGTGACAGATTTTCTCATCTGAGTTCAGTATCTATACTGTCAGTAATATTGATTTATGTTTGGACTTTTACTCGGCATTTTCTCAATGGTTAGAACGGCATTGTTTCTCGTAATTGTCATATTTCTCATTTGCATCTGAATCATTTCATGATGATTACAAAAAGTGATCCAAATAAAACCTATTCATTTAAATTTCTATTCATTCATTTATATTTTATACATAAAAAGAGAATTTTTTCTTTGGCCCACGAAGTGGTAAAACATATACGATGTGGCCCTCGTAGTGTGGAAGGTTGGAGACTATCTGCTAAAGGGTCATAGTGAGTTCGTAGTGAAACAAGCAAAATCTACATATTGGCTTATACCATTCGTTTCTGTGCAAAGCATGATGTGGATACTCATCGATTGATTTTTTGTAAGTAAAATTCAAAGTACACTAAATTCCAGACTATACTTATCCACTCAATGAACAAATTAAAGGTGATCGTGGTATGTAAAAAGTATCTTATGATTTGTAAGCTTAAGTCACTTTATGGCAGAGAGTGGTGAACGGCTGCTGAGCTTTATAATACCCAAATTACAGCAGAGAACTTTCTATAATTATTATTGACCAAACTAGGTGTCATTGTACAAAACGAGGCGACATGAGGACAAAATGGATGAGTTTGCAGATGTTACACGTCGGCTTCCATATTTATTAATGGTCTTATTAGAGGCATTACTAGCTCAGAGGTATCGTAAGAGGTTATTAACCATCACCAGGTTGGAGGTCTATTACCCTTCTGGGAATGAGGACATGAAATTTGAAAAAAAAAAAAAAAAGTCAACTGTTGTTCTCTCCTGATCCTTTAGGTGAAGGACCACCATGACAATGTTTTCGTGACGTAAAGCAGGTCACACCATGTGATTTCCTTCACATTATTGACCAGAAAATATTCCACTGCTGCATGTTTACTGTACGATCTTTACAAGATGGCCCTGGCAGCTCGGATGTTACAGGTGTGAACTTTATGACTCGTGGTTTTAGAGTTAGGGATTACCAGGTAGTGCAGGAACAGTCGATTCCCCCTAGGCAGTTGACCTTACACAGGAATCTTAGTATCTGACATCACAGATATCCCTCTTGGCGCCAATAAGGGAATAATACCGTTGACCAATCCAGTTTTTACGGTCTTCGTTCATCAACTGTATCAATGAATCAGTGTGCTGGGACTATACACTGGAGACGATGTTTTCGTTTTCTGACCACATTTTGTTTTATTCCCTACTATCGCTGTACCCTCATGGATGGGATTTTATTTCCAACACAACAGAAACATAAACACTCAGCTAATTTGTATGCCTGAATACCCTCAGTTATTCAACACACTCAGAAACTCATTACGTGGAGAGAAGACTCTTTTAGGTCTCTATTGAGTTTTCCACTTGGCGATTTCTCGGTATTTTGGACCAAGACTAAGTAACCTGTTATATAAAAGTAAAGGAGAACTGATTAAAGTGCACACACATTGTCTGCATCTGGACAAAAAATACTTATATGTAATTTAAATTTGATTGAATCTCATTCCTTAGGAGTTGTGATCCATTATCATTGACCACAGTGCAACGCTCCATCACACTGATTACAGGGCCACTCTCACTCTCCCTCACAGTGCCACTCTCGCGTTCTCTCTCACACTGACCATGGTGCCACTTATAAAAAGTGTATATCGAGAAAGGAAAACATGAAGGAAAGTGTCAAATAGGGACACACGTAATAAAACTGAATTCTAAATTTAAAAGTCCATATAGCAAAAATCTGTAATTAATTTATTCTTTCGTTCTGTGTAAATTTAGAACACAACTGGTAAGAAAATGTAAACATCCTGAATTTCAAAAAATTTATAAACACTTTTTAAGCTGTTTATATAAAAACTTGAAACCATAAAATGTCTTCTCCTTTTTACTACATGCCATTTATCACAGTCAAATATCTGGTCAGGGGTAATCCAAAACCTCTCGGTAAATGTTTTCAAACGATTAGTACAGCTTGCACCGCGTCACGATTTTCTCGCTCTCCATTCGCATTGATTTCATATACGTTGCAGGAAAACAAATCGCGCTTTGCTTCGAGGCACAGAAGCACTTCTGACATTAGGGGAAGGGCAACACTATAAACAAATAACCCGCACATAGGCAGAGAGAAGCTTACGACGAGTTTCGGTCCGACTTTAACCATTTAGAAAAAATTGCTTATAAATGAACAAGTGGACCCGACCGTCGTGTAAGCTCCACTCTCCTATGTACGAGATATTTGTGTTATTGTTTCAGTCTAGGTATTGTGCCTTTAAAGTTCTTCACAGCTATTTACACCCCGTATGTCTGAACTAATTCCTAGAGAAAAACAGACAGAAAAATGTCTCGATGCTCTGATTACTAGAAATATGCATTAATTATCTAGTTTCAAAATACTATTCCTTCTATATTAAGATGTACATATCCCCCCCCCACCCCCAAAAAATATACTTCCGATTTTATATATTAGTATCGTTCATAATTTGAGGTAAAATACATGAAATAAGAATGTTTTAATTAGGCTAATCACTAGGATCATAGACTGAGGCACAAATTCTTCACATTGTCTTCATTCACACGAATTAGTGACGGACTTGAGCGCGAAATGAATATAATTTTCTCGAGTTTTTTTTTTTTGGTGGGGCAGGTGCTTTTGACGGGGGGGGGGGGGGGTGTTTTTTTCTTGTGTTTAGCGGTGGGATGGGTACGGGGGAGCGATGCTGGAGTCAGAGGGATGGGGGTTAGGAGCTAAGTTCGTAAGGAATATCGAGACAATAGTAATCGAGAAAAATTGGTTAAAAGTATAGATCAAAGGTCTAGATACACATGTATAGATGCGCCAGTATAGATAAAAGTATAGATGAAAGTCATAGATGATAGTAAAGATAAAAGTATAGATAACAGGCGTTATAGATGAAAGTATAGATACAGAAGTATGTATAGATTGAAACGTATAGAATACAAGTATTAGATAAAAGTATACGAATAAAAGTATAGATAAAAGTTTAGATGAAAGTATAGATGAACAGTATAGTGAAAGTATAGATAAAAGTATAGATAAAAGTTATAGATAAAAGTATAGATGAAAGTATAGGAATGAAAGTATAGACTCGCAAGTATAGATGAAAGTATCGATACAAAGTATAGATGAAAGTAATAGATGAAAGTATAGATAAAGTAGTAGACTAAAAGTATAGATACAAGTATAGATGAAATGTAATAGATTAAAGTATAGATAAAAGTATAGATTAAGTATAAGATAAAAGTATAGATGAAAGTATAGATGAAAGGATAGAATTAAAGTATAGAAAGAAAGTTAGCATAAAAAACAGTGTGGATGAAGTCATCGATGAAAGTATCGGATTACGTATATAGATGAAAAGTATAGATAAAAGGTACTACGATAAAAGTATAGATGAAGTATGCATAAAAGTACTGTGAAAAGTATAGATTGAAAGTCATACGATAAAAGCATAATAGATCAAACGTATAGATAAAAAGTATTTAGATGTAAAGTATAGATGAAAGTAATGATAAAAGTATAGCTCGACTCCGTATAGCTAAAAGTATAGATAAATAAGTATATGATGACAGTATTAGATGAAACAGTATAGATGAAAAGGCATAGAATAAAAGTATAGATGACAAAGTATACGATAAAAGGTAGATAAAACAGGTATAAGATAACAAGTATCGATAAAAGTAATAGACCTGAAAAGTATCGATAAAAGTATAGAATAAAACGTATAGATAAAGTATAGATAAAAGTATAGATAAAAAGTATAGATAAAAGTATGGGATAAAAGTATAGAATAAAAGTTGAAAAAGTTAGATAAAGTATAGATAAAGTTTAAAATAAAAAAGGTATAGAAAAAATAAAAAGTATAGATAAAAGTAAATAAAAGTAAGATAAAAGTATAGATAAAAGAAATATAGGTTAAAAAGAATAGATAAAAGTATAGAAAAAAGTATGGGAAAAAAGTATAGTAAAAGATAGATAAAAAGTTAGATAAAGTATAGTAAAATATAAGTTTAAAAAGAAAAGATAAAAGTATAGAAAAAGTATAGATAAAAAAAGAAAAAGATAAAAGTATTAGATAAAAGTCCATGTAAAAGTATAGATAAATATGATGAGTATAGAAAAAAGTATTAAAGTATGATTAAAAGGTAAGATAAAGTATTAATAAAGTTTGGTAAAAAGGGATAAGTTAAAAAAGTATTGAAAAAAAGTATAGAAAAAGTATAATAAAAGTTAAAAAACAAAAAGAAAAACATAAGAAAAAAAATAGATAAAGATAAAAACCCTAAATAAAAAAAAGTAAAAAATCCAAAAACCCCAAATTAACCAGAAATACAAACTACCCCTTCCCCAAAAAATAAATACAAAAGTTAAAAATAATAACATAAAAATTAAAAAAACCCAAATAAATAAATCAAAAGAACAGTATAAAATAAATAAATGATAAAAGATAGAAAAAAAAAATTAGTAAAATAAGATAAAATAAATTAAAATTATAGATAAAATTAAATAAAATACATAACTAGACAAAATTAAAAAAAGAAAAAAGCAAAATCAAATAAATACCCAAATTTAATAAAATAAAAAAAAGTAAATTATTAAAGTATAGTAAAAGTATAAAAATTAAATTAATAAAATATTAAAAAATTAAAACCGTAAAAAATATATAAAAACAAAAGCAATGAACCCCAAACCCACATTAAAATTCACCCAACACCCTAATCAAAATACACCCCCTTAACCAAATAAACTATACCCAATAAAAATAAAACCCTCTACAAAAACCCCTAATACAACCTCCTCTAACACCCCCCAACCCCCCCCCCAAAATTTTCCAATATCCCAAAACCCACCCCCCTACCTCATCCCACCTCCCCCATCACTCACCCCCTCCACCTCCCTCCCCTCACCCCCTACACCCCCCCTTATTCACCCCCACCTCACCCCTTACCCACCCCCACTCCCCTACACTCTCTCACACTTTCTCCCTACACCCCCCCTCACTCCCCCCGCATTCCCCCTACAATCCCCTCTACACTCCCCTCTACCTTCCCTCTACTCACTCCCCTACACTCAACCCCCTACACTCCCCCTCACTTGAAACATGTTATCTGATCATAGATACGCTCTGATCATAGTCCTTTATATTTGTCTGAAAGATCATATTGCCACTCACTCCCTCACACTGAACACAGTGCCACTCTCTCACAGTGAACACAGAGCCAGTTTCCCGTAATCTCCCTGACATTGGCTAGAGTGCCTCAGTCCCTCACACCATGCAGTAAGCCTCCAGCCCTCACACTGACTACAGTGCCACACTCCTTTACACCAACCATGGTGTCACACACTTACACAGACCATAGTACCACACTCCCTTACACAGACCACAGTGCCACACTCTCTTACACAGACCACAGTGCCACACTGCCTTACACAGACCACAGTGCCACACTCCCTTACACAGACCACAGTACCACACACAGACCACAATGCCACACTCCCTTACACAGACCACAGTGCCACACTTCCCCTTTCACAGACCACAGTACCCAAACACTCCCCCTTTCACAGACCACAGTGCCACACTCCCCTTACACAGACCACCCGTTTCTATTCTTATTCTGATCCAGTCCAGTGCGTCTGCCTCTCAGTTTGACCACGTTGCTGCTCTCCTTTCACGTTGGCTCCCCTTCACGTTGCTGTCTTTCACGTTGTTGCCTCTTTCAGTTGCTGCTCTCTTTCACGGTGTGCCCTTCACGTTGCCTGCCTTCTTTACTGCGCCCTCTTTCACGTTGCTGCTCTCTTTCACGTTGTGCCTCCTTTCACGTTGCGCTCTCTTTCACGTTGCCTGCCTCTTCACGTGCTGCTCTCTTTCACGTTGTGCCTCTTCACATTCCAGTCCCCTACATTTTAAAACACTGTACCCCCTTCACACAATGACGACCTTACATTTCTCTCTCATCTCCCCATAATTACCACAGTGGCCACTCCCCTTCACAAACTCACAGTGCCACTGTCCCTTTCATTTATTCTCTCTTTCCCTATAACTGACCTCGTGCCACTTACACGACCAGCAGTGCTTACTTCCTTATTTTGACCACAGTGTTCTCACAAATGGGCCCAAAAGTGCCACACTTCTACATGTCCAAATTTCCACTCAAAAATCACTGTCCACATTCCTTCCTCACTCACCGAATATTCTATCATCTTATCGAAGACCTAAAAATTATGGTTCCAGCTATGTAATGGGAGTAATGGGATCAAAATTGGTTCCCCCAGCATTGCCTGTATCATAAATTTCTTCCTGTAAATAAAACATGTCCTTTCACGAAAATATTTTATATGGAGCTTTTTCCTGGAGTTTCTTCCCGTGTCTCTATTCACACTTTAACATTTAAAGTCATTGGGTGTCTATAAAATCCGTTCTGTCAGAGATACTCTTTTTAACCTCGCTTAGTCTAGCGTAACCAATATTTCAATTTTCTAACCTTGTTATTTTCCTTCCTATATTTAACTGCATTTTCATTATGTTTGGCAACTGATCAGCTTTTTTTTTCTACCCGCACTGTTCTTCAAACTCCTTTACTAGTTACCCTTTTTTTGACATGTTCTTAATTTTCTCTTTGAAAATAAAATTGTTTCTCGATTTCCTTATGCTTTTTATTGTTTTCCCTTTCTTTTCTCCTTTACTTATGGGGGTTCAAAACCCTTTTTTT
>NC_069420.1:58477342-58493500 GCF_026875155.1 Cherax quadricarinatus
CCCACCACCCATCACCCTCACCACCAGTCCATGACCCTCACCGCCAGTCCATCCCCCTCACCACCAGTCCATCACCCTCACCACCAGTCCCATCACCCTCACCACCACTCCATCCCCCTCACCACCAGTCCATCAACCTAACCGCCATGCATCACCCTCACCACCAGTCCTTCCCCCCCCCACCAGTCCTTTCCCCCTTCCCACCAGCCCTTTCCCCCTTCCCACCAGTCCATCACCCTCACCACCAGTCCATCACCTCACCACCAGTCCATCCCCTCACCACCAGTCCATCACCCTCACCCCCCAGTCCATCACCCTCACCACCAGTCCACCACCCTCACCACCAGTCCATCACCCTCACCACCAGTCCATCACCCTCACCACCAGTCCATCACCCTCACCACCAGTCCATCACCCTCACCACCCGTCCACCACCCTCACCACCAGTCCACCACCCTCACCACCAGTCCAAATCACCCTCCCCACCAGTCCACCACCCTCACCACCAGTCCATCCCCCTCACCACCAGCACATTACCCTCCCCACCAGCCCACCACCCTCATCACCAGTCCATCACCCTCACCACCAATCCATCACCCACACCACCTGCCCATTACCCTCCCCACCAATCCATCTCCCTCACCACCAATCCATCACTCTCCACCAGTCCATCACCGTCACCACTAATCCGTCACCCACACCACCAGTCCATCACCCTCACCACCAGTCTACCACCCTCACAACCAGTCCATCACTCTCACCACAAATCCATCACTCTCACCACCAGTCCATCACCCTCGCCACCAATCCATCACTCTCACAAGTAGTCCATCACCCTCATCACCAGTCCATCACCCTCACCACCAGTCCATCACCCTCTCGACCAGTCCACCACCCTCACCACCAGTCCATCACCCTCACCACTAGTCCATCACTCTCACCACCAGTCCATCCCCTTCACCATCACTCCATCCCCCTCACCTCCAGTCCATCACTCTCACCACCAGTCCATCACCCTCACCGCCAGTTCATCATCGACACCAGCAGCTATCACCCTCACCACCAGTCCTTCACCTTCACCACAACACCATCTCCAGCAAGGGAAGTGAGGGAGTTCATCTGTAGGGACACAGATGGACTTCTGGAAACTAAGTTCTTCACCCTCCCCACCAGTCCATCACCCTCTGCATGGGTTCCTAGCAAGGTCTAAGATGTGATACAACATGTACCCCTAGAATGGTCTGTGTTGACCTCAAACTGCATGAACCCTTAGCAAGGTCTTGCCCGTCCCCGCAAGGAACATAAGCCCTTAACTGACAAGGTCACAGATAATCACATAAGTTACAGGAGCCGCTAACCAAGTCTGTTAGGACTATACAAGGTAACTGTGACCCTAGAAAGGTCTTGGATAAAGACTTTACGGTTAAAAAACCCCCTTTAGAAAGGTCTGGTATGATCCCCAACGGTAAAAAAAGCCATTTTGAAAAGGGTCTGCGCAAGTGCCCTTGGCCCCCTAGCAAAGGACAAAAGTAAAGTTGAGAAGGGGTAGAAAAGGTTTGGAAGCCGACTTTCTTGTGTGTGAAACCCACTGCCAGAGACATAATATCGATGGGGAGAAAAGATATAAATAAAAAATATTTCTAAACTTCGGGAAGTTTCGTTCTTTCCCAAATAACATCTCATCGCGGGAATATGGGAACAAATAGAAATAAATTATAGAAAAGGGCCCCCAGAACATATAATATAACCTAGAAACAGAAAATATAAATTATATGTACACGAAAGGAAAAAATTTTGACATTGGCTGGAAAAAAAGCGTGTTGGTCACAGTTTGGACCCTTTTAATAAAAAAGAAATCAATTTCTAGGGCTTAATTTCAGTTTAAACAAAGAAAAATTTTTCTTGGGGAGGCCCCCACATGTTTTACTTCATAAAAAATTGGGCTTTCCCTTTTTTGGGTTTCAGTTTGGGGTTAAAATTTTTAATCCGGCAATTTTTTAATCCCCCTCTCGTTTCCTCTGGCCCCAAAAACCCCTGGGGTAATAAGTATAGTTAAGGGTAATTCCCTTGGGAAAGGAAGAACCCCTTCTTCACCTGAAAAATCCTTTTTTTTAACTTTTTTTTAAAAGAGAAGGATTTTTCAGTCAAAAAAATTTTTTTTATTGGAACCGGAAGGGTTTGGGGGGGAGAAAAATTGGAAAACCTTTTCTCTGGGAGGTGTCCCCCCCTTACCTTACTTGGGAGGTTTTCCCCACTTACCTTTTTTTTTCGGGAGGTTTTCCCAACCCCCTTACCCTTTTCTGGGAGGTGTCACACCCCCCTTACCCTTTCTCTGGGGGTGTCCCACCCCTTACCTTATCTGGGAGGTTCCCACCATTTCCTTACTCCGGGGGGGGTCCCCCCCCACTTTCCCCTTTCTTGGGAAAGGGGTCCCCCCACTTAACCCTTTCCCCGGGAGGGTCCCCCCCTTTTCCTTACTTGGGAGGTGTCCCCCCACTTAAACCCTTTTCTGGGAGGTGTCCCCACTTACCCCTTTCCTGGGAGGTTTTCCCCCCCACTTACCTTACTCTGGGAGGTGTCCCCCCCCTTCCTTTTCTTGGGGGGGGGTTTTGCACCCCTTTTCCTTACTCTGGGAGGTGTCCCACCACTTCCTTACTCTGGGAGGTGTCCCCCCACTTACCTTACTCTGGGGGGTTGGGCCCACCCCTTACCTTACTTGGGAGGTGTCCCACCCCTTTCCCCTTTTTGGGAGGGTGTTTCCCCCCACTTTTCCTTACTCTGGGGGGTGTCCCCCCACTTTCCTTCTCTGGGAGGGTCGCACCACTTACCTTACTTGGGAGGTGTCCCACCCCCTTACCCTTTTCCCCTGGGAGGTGGGCCCCCCACTTAATTACTCTGGGGGGTGTTCCCAACTTTCCCTTTCTCCTGGGGGTGTCCCCCACTTACTTTCTTGGGAGGTGTCCCCCACTTACCTTTCTGGGAGGTGTTCCCCCCCCAAATTACCTTCTTGGGAAAGGGTCCCCACCATTTTCCTTACTGGGGAGGTGTCCCCCCACTTACCTTATCTGGGGGGGTGTTCCCCCAACCCTTTCCCCTTTCTCTGGGAGGTGTCCCCCCCTTTCCCCTTTCTCTGGGAGGTGTTTCCCCCCCACTTACCTTACCTTTGGAAAAAAAAAAAGGGGTCACACCAATTACCTTACTCTGGGGGTGTCCCCCCACTTACCTTACTTGGGAAAGGGGGCACCCCCACTTCCTTACTCTGGGGAAAGGGGTCCCCCCCCCACTTAACCCTTTCTCCGGGGTGGGGGGTCCCACCCCTTCCTTCCCCCCTTTGGGGTGTCCCCCCCACTTACCTTACTCCCGGGAGGTGTCCCACCCCTTACCTTACTTGGAAAGGGGCACACCCACTTACCCCTTTTCTGGAAGGGGTACCCAAAATTTTTTTTAACTCTGGGAGGTGTCCCACCACTTACCTTACTCTGGGAGGTGTCCCACCACTTACCTTACTCTGGGAGGTGTCCCACCACTTACCTTATTCTGGAAGGTGTTACACCACTCATCTTACTCTGGAAGGTGTCACACCACTCATCTTACTCTGGAAGGTGTCATACCACTTACTTTACTCCGGAGAGGGCCTAACACCACTCGCTTTCTTCAAGAGATGGGGTCATCGTCCTACTCTCCCTCTAGAAAGGTCTCATCTTCCTAACCTCTCTCTAGAAAGGGTCTCATCTTCCAAGCATCGCTCTAGAGAGCATCGCTCTAGAGAGCATCGCTCTCTAGAGGTTGGAAGGGGAGAGTATGGAAGAGATGAATGTATTCAGATATTTAGGAGTGGACGTGTCAGCAGATGGGTCTATGAAAGATGAAGTGAATCATAGAGCTGACGAGGAAAAAAAGGTGAGTGGTGCACTGAGGAGTCAGTGGAAACAAAGAACTTTGTCTATGGAAGTAAAGACGGGAATGTATGTGAGTATAGTTATACCAACGCTCTTATATCGGTGTGAAACATGAGTGGTGAATGTTGCAACAGAGAGGAGGCTTGAGGAGTGGGGATGTAATGTCTGAGGGCAATGTGTGGTGTGAATATAATATTGACAGTTCGTTGTTTGGAAATTAGGAGGTGTGGGATTACCAAAGCCATTATACAGAGGGCTGAGAAGAGGTTGAGGTGCTTCGGACATGTAGAGAGGGTGCAAAGAGATAGAATGATTTCGAGAGTATATTAATCTGTAATGGAGGGAAGGCGTGGTAGAGTTCGGCCTAGGAAAGGTTGGAGGGAGGGGGTAAAGGAGGTTTTGTGTGTGAGGGGCTTGGACTTCCAGCAAGCATGCGTGAGCGTGTTAGATAGGAGCGAATTGACAGATGGTTTTTAGGACTTACCTTGCTCACACTCCAGCAGCACGTTAATGTTTATGAAGGGATTCAGGGAAACCGGCAGGCCGGACTCGAGTCCTGGAGATGGGAAATACAGTGTCTGCACTCTGAAGCAGGGGTGTTAATGTTGCAGTTTTATAAGTGTAGTGTAAACATGTCTCTGGCCAGGCAGTGATGGAGTTAATGATGAAAGTTTTTCTTTTTCGGGTCACCCTGCCTTGGTGGGAAACGGACGACATGTTAATAAATACATAAGAAGGATGACACACTATAAGTTAACAATGTTTAGCTGCAAATTTAAAAATTTAATGTAACTATTAAAAAAGTTTGTAATTACTGGATACATAGCAATTGCTGGATCATGCCTTTTCAGATAGACTTGAAACTTTTGGTGTTGATTTGCTTCATTAATAGAAAGCTTAACATTTACTTGAAGCTGTATGAATATTTGGCCATTTTATTAAATAAAATGGCGACCGTGTAGTAGAGAAGACCTTTTACGGTCGTTCTTCAACACACAACCGCTGGTTTACCGCAACTGGAAACATTTGTTTTATTAAAACTGCATTTTATACAAACCATTTAGTTTTTTTAATATATAGAAATGCAAAACCAAAAAAAAAAAAAATGCGATATGTTATGAACCAGCATTTTTAAAGTATTCATAATTTCACGAATTTAGTAAAAACTAAAATAGTGTAGTGTTTACTGGGTGAGCGAAACGTTGTTGGCGACAGTGTTTATATTGTTAACACCTCACACTAAGTCTGTTATTTATAACCTCAGAGTAACTTCTAATTTTCAACAGTTCTCAACTATTAATTTGTTAAAGTTCGTTGAAGATAGTCAAGGTCAGGCGCTTCCTTTATATAATAATAATAGTAATAATAATAATTAATAATAATAATAATAATTAACATACTATTATATAGAAATCCGGTTGTTATGTAGAGCATTTCCGGCAAATTAGGTCGGTTTTGTCTCAGGATGCGACCCACACCAGTCTACTAACACCCCAGGTACCTATTTAACTGATGGGGAACATAGACAACCGGTGTAAATAAACACGCCCAATGCTTCTACCCTCGCCAGGAATCTAACCCGGACCCTCGTCGTGTGAAGCGAGAGCTTTAGCCACCAGGGAACTGGGCACCTTGATGGTGTCTCGTACTAAGAAGGTTGGTGATGTTAATGGAACGTGTTGCTGCCATTTTGCTACTTGTAACATGGAAATGGTACAGTATACTTTTGTTTTGTCAATTTTATTAAACTGGCAAAACTTTCGTGGGATGCAATATACGATCCTTACTGAGATCCTGTTATGCTTTGATAAATGGTAGAGGGCAGATAGGAAGCATAGGACAGAGAAAGTACCATTGACATATTAAATGCCTCAGGCTTCGGGTGCCAATATGTTTTCCCAACATACAGGAGGAGTTTGCTAGGTCTATATAACTGATATTCCTAGATGTAGGAGCAGAACTTAATCTAGATTCTAGACCTACTTGCTGATCACTACTAAATTCTTTACTAGACAAGTTGATAACAAAATCCAGGTTCGCATATGTGGTTCAACCACATATGTGTTAGTTTTCTGGTATGTGCTCACTCTGTGTTCCGCCTTATCTCAACTCACCATAAACCCTGTGACTGCTTATAATGTAACGGATCCTCGTGAGGATTTGGTTGCATTAGACTGGAGTTCTCTGCACTTGTCATGTGCGTTTCGTCCTTTTGAGATCCCACCCGTCTGTGTCAGGAAAAATAGGGTATTGCAAGGTTTTGTTATTAACATCCTCGTATGGGTGGCCCGTGGCCTGTTAGGTAATGCTCTCGCTTCACACACTGAGTTTCAGCGGTTCGATCAGCGTTAAGGGTGGAAACACTGGGCGTGTTTCCTTACACCTGCTGTCCCGTTCACCAGCAACAAATTAGGTACCTGGGGGTTAGTAGTTTATTCAGGTATACACAAATACAGTTATATAGATTGTCATACATAGCAGTATATGTGTAGAGAACCAAGGATAACCCAAAAAAAAAGTCAGTGACTTATTTCCATTGTCCATTAGTCGACTTGTGTGGGTCGCATCCTGGGGGACAAGATTGAGGACCACAAAGAAATAAGACACAGTCCCTCGATGACTCACTGTCTTTCTTTAGTTATCCTGGTTCCAAACTTTTCAAGGTTAAAAATCCGAACATAAACTTTTATCTTATGATTCTGCAATCGTGTCATTACGATTTCGTGAGTCATGGCGACGGCTTTGAGGGGACTTGAGTTAGAGTTCGTAATGGGCACGCTGGCGGCAGATTCATCTGTGAATACTTGCATTTGTGGTCACAGTGCCTAAGCCAACCTTCCTATGGTGTATAAATACACCTAGTTGGATGAATCTTATTGTAGCCAGATGGCCCAGTGGCTAACGTGTCGGTCTGGAGTTATAAGTCTCACCACTCTTTACTTTTAATTTATCTTAGGCAAAAGTATGCCCGTGATAGCGTTCAATTTCTGTTCCATAACGTTTCACCCGTCGGAGATCGCGTCCAACAGGCGAAGGCGAAGAATACAGAGCTCCTGAAAGGGGCCAGTATACCTGAAATACGAAGGGAGGCACTGGGCAGAAAAATAGCAAATATCGAACTTAAGCTTAAGGAATCTTACAGGAGACAAGAAACTCAGGATGAACTGAAAACCATAAAACTGAAAGAAACCCAAAATATTTCTTTTCTTATGCCAAAACTATGGCAAAATCATTATCCAGAATTGGACCTCTGCATAGAGGTCCATAGAGGACTTACGCAGATGACAGCAAGGAAATGAGTGAAATACTAAGACCCAGTATGATTCTTTGTTTAATGAGCCGCTAACCAGACTAAGAACCGACATCCTAAATAAATTATTTATGACCGAGACTTAAAATATAGTCAATTCAAACATCAGTAATAATACCCTAACACCACATGACTTCGAGAAGGCATTAAATGACATGCCCACGCACTCTGCCCAAGGCCCAGGCTCGTGGAACTCCAGGTTCATCAAGAACTGCAACAAACTCCTGTTACGTGCCTTTAGCAGTCTATGGAGAGGGAGTAGCATGGAGATAGGGGTCATCAAAGAATAGATATAGCCCTACTCCAGAAAGGGAACAGTAAAGCAATAGCAAAGAATTACAGACCAATAGCACTAATGCCTCGTATCATAAAAATCATTGAAAGGGTTACATAAGAACATAAGAACATAAGAAAGGAGGAACACTGCAGGAGGCCTGCTGGCCCATACTAGGCAGGTCCTTAACAATTCATCCCACTAACAAAACATTTGCCCAACCCAATTTTCAATGCCACCCAAGAAACAAGCTATGATGTGAAAGCCCCACTCAAATCCAACCCCTCCCACTCATGTACTTATCCAACCTAAATTTGAAACTATCCAAAGTCCTAGCCTCAATAACCCAACTAGGTAGACTGTTCCACTCATCAACTACCCTATTTCCAAACCAATACTTTCCTATGTCCTTTCTAAATCTAAACTTATCTAATTTAAATCCATTACTGCGGGTTCTCTCTTGGAGAGACATCCTCAAGACCTTATTAATATCCCCTTTATTAATACCTATCTTCCACTTATACACTTCGATCAGGTCTCCCCTCATTCTTCGTCTAACAAGTGAATGTAACTTAAGAGTCTTCAATCTTTCTTCTTATATAAGGAAGATTTCTAATGCTATGTATTAATTTAGTCATCCTATGCTGAATGTTTTCTAACGAATTTGTGTCCATTTTGTAATACGGAGACCAGAACTGAGCTGCATAATCTAGGTGAGGCCTTACTAATGATGTATAAAACTGCAGTATGACATCTGGACTTCTGTTGCTTACACTTCTTGATATAAATCCCAGTAATCTATTTGCCTTATTACGTACGCTTAGGCATTGCTGTCTTGGTTTAAGGTTGCTGCTCACCATAATCCCCAAGTCCTTTTCGCAATCTGTATGGCTAAGTTCTACATCATTTAACTTATAAGTACTAGGGTTATGGGCACTCCCAAGCTTCAGAACCTTGCATTTATCTATATTGAACTGCATCTGCCACTTTTCTGACCAAGAATAGAGTTTGTTTAAATCCTCCTGAAGTTCCATAACATCTACGTTTGAATCAATTATCCTACCTATCTTTGTGTCATCGGCGAATTTGCTCATATCACTAGTAATTCCCTCATCAAGATCATTGATATATATTATAAACAACAACGGGCCCAAGACTGATCCCTGTGGAACGCCACTTGTTACAGATCCCCACTCGGATTTAACCCCATTTATGGACACTCTCTGCTTCCTGTCAGTGAGCCATGACTCGATCCACGAGAGCACTTTTCCCCCAATGCCATGAGCTGCCACTTTCTTTAACAGTCTATGGTGCGGAACTCTATCAAAAGCCTTACTAAAATCTAAGTAAATAATATCAAATTCTTTATTGTGGTCAACAGCCTCAAAAGCTTTACTGAAGAAAGTTAATAAATTAGTTAGACAAGACCGGCCTCTTGTGAATCCATGCTGAGTATCATTAATCAAGCTATGCTTATCGAGATGGCTTCTTATAATCTCAGCTATAATTGACTCTAGTAATTTGCCTACAATTGAGGTCAGGCTTATTGGGCGGTAATTTGACGGTAACGACTTGTCCCCTGTTTTAAAAATAGGAGTTACATTAGCCATCTTCCACATATCAGACACTACACCTGTTTGAAGAGATAAATTAAAAATATTAGTTAATGGTTCACAGAGTTCCATTTTGCATTCCTTAAGAACCCTTGAAAAAACCTCATCAGGACCCGGCGACTTATTTTGCTTCAGTCTGTCTATCTGCTTCACAACCATCTCACTAGTGACTGTGATGTTACATAATTTATCTTCTTCTAGCCCACTGTAAAAATTAATTACTGGAATATTGTTAGTGTCTTCCTGTGTAAAAACTGAGAGAAAATAATTATTTAAAATCAAGCACATTTCATTCTCTTTGTCAGTAAGGTGCCCATAGTTATTTTTAAGGGGACCTATCTTATCTCTAACTTTTGTTCTATAGACCTGGAAAAAAACTTTTTGGGTTAGTTTTAGAATCCCTAGCAACTTTAATTTCATAGTCCCTTTTAGCTTTTCTTATCCCCTTTTTAATGTCCCTCTTAATGTCAATATACTGATTCATAAGATGACCCTCACCTCTTTTGATACGCCTATAAATTCCTTTCTTATGCCCTAGTAGATATTTGAGCCTATTATTCATCCATTTTGGGTCATTTCTATTTGATCTAATTTCTTTATATGGGATATAACGCTCTTTGAGCAGCATGTATTGTGTTCAGAAAACTGTCATATTGATAGCTCTCTTCGTTACCCCAGTCAACAGATGATAAGTGTTCTCTAAGCCCATCGTAATCTGCTAAGCGAAAATCTGGACTGTTACTGAGTTATCGCTACTATCGTACTTCCATTCAATGCTAAATGTAATTGATTTGTGGTCGCTAGCACCCAGTTCCTCTGAAATTTCTAAATATTAACAAGGGATTCATTGTTTGCCCATAACTAAGTCAAGCAGGTTATTTCCCTTTGTAGGTTCTGTCACAAACTGCTTCAAAAAACAATCCTGAAATACTTCTAAGAAGTCGTATGATTCTAAATTCTCAGTCAAGAAATTCCAATCAACATGACTAAAGTTAAAGTCTCCTAGAATTACTACATTATCGTGCCTTGTGGCCTTAACAATTTCCTCCCATAGTAGTTTCCCTTGGTCCCTATCTAAGTTTGGGGGACGGTATATCACCATAAAATCAGTTTTTCATGCCCCTCTGAAAATTCTATCCAGACTCTGTATGTGTTACTTCAGACTTAATACCCGTTTTTATGCAACAGTTCAAGCAATCTCGGACATACAATACCACCCCACCCCCCCCTCCCAATACTTCTATCTTCTTGGAACAATTTAAAACCCTGAATATGACATTCCGCAGGCATGTCCCGACTTTTTGAATTAAACCACGTCTCAGTTAAGGCAAATACATCAATGTTACCTACACTAGCAACTAATCTCAACTCGTCCATCTTATTCCTAGCACTACGGCAATTAGCATAATAAACATTGAAAGACTCTCCTTTCTCTTTACCCTTCCTGCTCATTTCTATTTTTCTACTAAACCTATTACTGTCCTTATCACCCAAGGTCCCTGGCTTTTCAATATCTACCTCGTTCTTATTTTTATATTCCCCCTAAAACCGTAAAAAAAACTACACGGGGCTTACTTTTTTCCTCCCCAAAAACCCTACCACTAACTATTCCTTTTTAAATCCTAAGCTCCCCCACTCATTTCCCAGTGTCCCCCCCCACACTAGATAAGTGCCCCCCATCCCTGGCTAATGTCATTTCCCATGAAAGAGTCCCAGTTGTCAATGAATGTTACCGCTTTTCCCTTACAGTATTTGCCCAGCGAGAAATTGACCCCAAATTTCCCCTGGAAAAACCATTTTTTTCCCAAAACTCCCCCCCTTGGAAAAAAATCCCACTATGAGAGGGTTTCCCCCCTTTTCCTCGTAATTTTTCTTTTGCGGGACCTATACCTGCTAATAGGTCTTCACTCCTACGTCTGCCAACTCTTTCCCTCCAGCCTGAGACAGATAATGGATTGTCCATTACCTTATGATGTCATCCAGACGGTAACAATATCCCCATCCGCCCCGAAAGCAAACCTCTGTCTCCTACCCCCTGTCCTTCAAGCAGAACGTCCTATCCATATCCCTTACTTGGTACCCCAACAAAAACAATATTTTTACCTTCCTTAAATCGTTCGTCGGACGTTCCCAGTAGTCGCTCACATTGTCGGGTAGCACTGAAAATGATTTTTGGTTTCCACAACATTTTCCCCACGGCAGTCTCTTTTTCTTCATCGTTTCTCCCTTTTCCATTCGTCTTTGATCGTCAACTTCTCCCCCTGCGTCCGCCCTGACCATTTCCTTTTGACCGAGGCTCAAAACGGAGGATACTCGAATTTTTTTGTTTTCCTCGGTCATCGCCAAATTTTCCCAATTCCCCAAACCTAATTCTTCCTTAATTTTGGTAAAGTTGCTCGATGGAGGGGGTCTTGCTTGAATTCTGAGAGCGCGCAAACAAGTCTTCACAAGCCCAAATACACGTCAACCTACCAAAAGCCAACTCAATCAGGGGGTATGCGCAGCAGTCCCCACGGCCCAATAGCGAGGGCATGCCACGCACATCCTAGAGGTTATGCCACTCAAAAATTTTGGAGGTCATGCCACCAGCATCCCGAAAGGGGATGCCACTCACAACATTGGGGGCATGCCCTCACGACTCCTAGAGGTCTGCCACTCACAACTGGTGGAGGTCATGCCACTCACACATCGTGGAGGTCAGTCATCACAAAAATCCTGGGGTCATGCCCCCACAAAATCCTGGAGGGGGAGCCATCACAAAATGGAGGTTACGTCCTACAACTTCCCGGGGGTCTGCCCCTCACAACATCCCGGGGTTCATGCCATCACAACATCTTTTAAGGCTGTCACTCACTATCCTAGAGGTATGCCAATCACAACATCCTAGAGGTATTCCATCAAACAGGTGGGGGCATGCCCTCACGACATCCTGGTGGTTACCACTCACCACTTTGGTGGAGGGGCTTGCCCCTCAAAACATTGTGGGAGGTCATGCCCCCACAAATGGTGGAGGTCCTGCCACTCACAACATGGTGGGGGTTGCCACTCCCCAAAATCCCGGGGCATGCCCCTCACAACATGGTGAGATCATGCCACTCACACATATGGAGGTCTGCCACCCACGTCCTGGAGGTCATGCCACTCACATCCTGGAGGTCATGCCACTCACAACCTCCTGGAGCTCATGGCATAACCTCCTGGAGCTCATGGCACTCACAACCTCCTGGACTAAGCATCAAAACCTCCGGGAGCTCATGGCACTCACAACCTCCTGGAGCTCATGGCACTCACAACCTCCTGGAGCTCATGGCACTCACAACATCCTGGAGGTCATGCCATTCACAACATTCTGGAGGTCATGCTACTCACAACCTGGAGGTCATGCCACTCACAACATCCTGGAGGTCATGCGACTCACAACATCCTAGAGGTCATGCCACTCACAAATTGGTGGAGGTCATGCCACTCACAACATTTTGGAAATCATGCCACGCACATCCTGGAGGTCATGCCACTCACAACATCCTGGAGGGCATGCCACTCACAACATCCTGGAGGGCATGCCACTCACAACATCCTTGAGGTGATGCCACTTACAACATCCTGGAGGGCATGCCACGCACATCCTAGAGGTCATGCCACTCAACATTCTGGAGGTCATGCCACTCACAGCATCCTGAAGGGCATGCCACTCACAACATCCTGGAGGGCATGCCACTCACAACATCCTAGAGGTCATGCCACTCACAACATGGTGGAGGTCATGCCACTCACAACATGGTGGAGGTCATGCCCCTCACGACATCCTGGTGGTTATGCCACTCACCACATCCTGGAGGTCATGCCACTCACAACATGGTGGAGGTCTTGGCCACTAAACAAATGGTGGGAGGTCCTTGCACTCACAACATGGTGGAGGTCATGCATTCAACATCTGGAGGGCATGCCACTCACAACATCCTAGAAGTCATGCCACTCAAACATGGTGGAGGTTATGCCACTCACAACATCGTGGAAGGTATGTCACTCACACCCATCCTGAGGGTCATGCCACTCACAACATCCTGGAGTTCATGCCACTCACAACATCTTGAAGGGCATGTCACTCACAATATCCTAGAGGTCATGCCAATCACAACATCCTAGAGGTCATGCCACTCACAACATGGTGGAGGTCATGCCCCTCACGACATCCTGGTGGTTATGCCACTCACCACATCCTGGAGGTCATGCCACTCACAACATGGTGGAGGTTCTTGCCACTCACAACATTGGGAGGTCATGCCACTCACATCATGGTGGAGGTCATGCCCTCACAACATGGTGGGGTCCTGCCACTCCCAACATCCTGGAGGGCATGCCACTCAAAAACAGGGTGGAGATCATGCCACTCCCAACAGGTTATTATATATATATCCGGGGGATTTATATACTTTTATATTTTTATATATTATATTATTATATATATATATATATATATTATATTTTATATTATTTTAATCCCAGGGAAAAAGTGTAAAATAAAGGAATTTTTCGGGGAAAAAAATTATTTCCCGGGCACCTGGGGTGCTGCGCGCTTCGGCCTATATCTCGAAGAAAGTTATTTACCTATTTAGGGCACTCCCATCCTTAATTTATGAATAAAATTGACTTGATTTTCACAACAAACATAAAAGAATGATTGCTTTACAATGTAACGTTTTTATTTCTGAATTTTCCCAATATTTTCAGATTTATGTGGGCAACAAGACCGTCATCTTCCAAATGTCAAAAAAGTTATGGAACTTTATTTTTTTTTAGCATGAAGATAAGATTTATTATATAACTGGGGACCGAGTGATGATGGAATTAGAAGTTTCTATCAGCAGCAAGTGTCAAAACCACTTTTCCAAGTACCACTGAGAAACATTGCCTGCCAAATGTAATTTTTCGTAAATTTTGCATATTTCATTTCCTTTTTGGCCGATATGTTGAAAACTTCAAAAAAGGCTCTTTTTATAAGCTTCTAATAGTACACCAAAAATGAATGTAATCGGTTCAAAAATAAAGGAGTGAAACTTTTTCCCAAACCGCTCTGACTTGTCTTGTAGATGCTTTCCTTTCTCCTTACATCGTCAATTGCTCCAGACTTCATAACACTCGTGACTTCTCTCCCTACCACTTCTCCTTTCATCTTTACCATATTTCTCCAGTTTTTTAATTTTTCTGCTTTAGTTTGTTCTTCATCAGTTTCCTCACCTTGTGGGTCCTTAGCTCTCCTGTAGTGCTCCTTTTTCTGTATTACCCCTTTTAACTACTACTACTAAATACTGCTGCTGCTATGACTCCACTCCTTTACTATTATTTCTGTCTACTCTGCTACTATTACTATTTACTACTCCCTCCCTTCATTCCCCTTTCTATCTCTTGTGGGACAAATTACTCTCACTTCTACTTCCACCACCATCATTACCACTTCCATTACGTCTCTTTTCTGCTTCTCCATCCCTGTCCTCGTCTATATATTGGCTCACGTTCTTCATAAGTTTTTCTCTCTGCTATGTGTGGGTTATCTGAATATTTATATGCCCGGCGTCGGGCAGTCTATAATGAAGTGATGAGATAGTCAAGTTTAGAAATACTTCATCGATGAAAGAGAATTCTTCCTCAAGTAATTCACTACTACAGATTTCAAGGTCTTGAAGGAGAAAGCTTATGATAACGTTACGTTTAGTTTTGGGGGTTGTGGTTTTAGAGTAGAAGTGGAGAAGATCCTGCTGGTTGGTCGGTTTTCACTGACTTTAAACGAAGCTTTTACAACTTAACTGAAGCTTTTTCTAGGAAATTCTTTCAACCTTGTCTTAATTAGCAAAAACTTACAGGCTCATGCTAGGTAAGTGTTTGTCCAAACACCAACCTCGCTGAACAATCCAACTTCAACATTTCTCCACCTGACTCTTCATTCATGATGTTCCCTATATATACTAATGTATCTGCTCAGGAATATCTGTGTGTGACTTGTGGGCAAAAACGTTGTCATAAAAAATAACATTATGTTAGCTGTGTGTCAACTTTTCCCTTGTGTCGGTAATGTATATCATTTATATCCCTGTTATGTTAATAGCTTTATTAACATAATGTAACATAATATTTCATAATAAAATATAATATGACAAAATAAAACATAACATAACATAGCAAAACATAATATAACCCTGTCTACCAAGAAAAAAGAACAGCATAAAAGAAGGTAGGAAGCTTGGTGGCCAAGTTGGATCATCGGGAAGTAAAGTTTTGTTGAGTCACCAGGTCAAGTCTTCCTGGAATACTTCTAACTTCCCTTTTTTTTGTATTTTTTTGTCATTCAGGCTGCTGTTATCTGCGTGAAATTAATCATACACAATAAACTCAATAGTTTGATGTATGCTGTTAATACTATGAGATTAAATCCACAGTACTGCATAAATTAAAAGTTGTTCTGAGTTACCAGACCCGGGCACCTGGAGGTCAGTGGTTTTATCTTTACGGTTCACTCACTCACTTACTCTGTTAGAAGTTCCTGAAGGGATACCTTTAAGCGTTTTAACGTTAAATATAACTGAGTCTTCCTCTTCTGAAGGGCGTCAGTGCGTAATGATTGATGTATTTTACAGGGCAGAATATTATCCCCTTATACAGAGCAACTCCTCATGTATAAGCTATGAAGGATCAGTTACGGAAGGAGAAGAGGGAATATAAATGAATAAATTTAAGGATAATGTGGATTAAAATAAAGCTCGAGTGCAAGAAAGTCGGTCATAATGAGTATGTATGAACCTGAAGAAGAGAGAAGTGTAGAGAAGAGAGAGAGATTTTGGGAGATATTAAGCGAGTATGTAGGGGAAATTTTCTACCATGTGAGAGAATAATTGTGGTAGGGGACCTAAATGCTGAAGTGGGAGAAACGTTGAGAGGGGTGTGATAGGTAAGTTTGGAGTGCAGGTATAAATGAATGGGGGGGGGACATTTATCGAACTTTGCATACAAAGGGGTTTGGTTATAGGTTGGACGATTTCGTCGTCCTCAAGTTTCTTTCTTTTCCCC
>NC_069420.1:58494000-58542625 GCF_026875155.1 Cherax quadricarinatus
GAAAAAGCCATCCCCACGAGCCCTTTGGGGTGGGGCAGATGGCAGACCAGAGGCCTAGCTTCTCTCTACGAGCCCCGTGAGGGCGTGGAATGTTGCTAGGCCTGGGGACAGTTGGTCCCAAAGATGAGGGGGTACTTGTACCTCCTCCCATGGGAGACTTACGTCTCGAGACGCTCCCCAGATAGGGAGCCAAGGCCGGGTCACCACTACTTGGAAAAGACCCGGGCCGGGAGAGTACCGGCGAATAAAAAAAAAATCATATGGGTACATAAATTAATATGTAACAAGATACACGCAGTGAGCAATAATCTACAGTGACTACACAAACTACTGAAAGAAGCTAATTTATAATGACATCAGAACTGACTTCATTCACATGAACACTGCTTGTACGTACTGTGCTTCACATGAACACTGCTTGTACGTACTGTGCTTCACATGAACACTGCTTGTACGTACTGTGCTTCACATGAACACTGCTTGTACGTACTGTGCTTCACATGAACACTGCTTGTACGTACTGTGCTTCACATGAACAGATGGTCATACAAAAAACGATAAATTCCTACTCAGTAATGCTTACACTCCCCCCCCCCACCCGTGAAAACATTCCACTTTCACATTACTATACACAGTGACAAATGCCTTATACTTAAACATTTATAAGAGCTTTAAAAACTTCAATGACAAAATATATAAACACAATCCAGCCAGTAAACGGCTGACGCTATAAATACAAGTAATGTCTGAACATGGCGGCTCTTCTCCTACCATAGAACACAATCCACACCCTAACCCTCATATACCCTATGGTAATAATCAATATCGTGCACGGTGGTGGATTTAACACACTACCGCTGACACTTCAACCCCCCCCCCCCCCGCACATGCCTAGTGACTGTCTGCTGTCACCACTCATAACCACCAACAGTCATTGATGTTAATTAGCGTCTCATAATATATATCACCCTAAAAACACACTATATACATTAACCTACCAAAATAATATAAATTTACACATTGTTCCCTCCTTCAGACAGATTATTTACACTGCTGGAGATAATCTATACATCACATCCTACAGAGAATGGACAACATTAGACATCTAAAAAAATTTGACCATGTGTTTCGCATGACCTGCTGTTGCAGAGATTGCTTACACTCCTACCCTCCCCCCCCCCCACAAGTGAAAACTGTCCAGTTTCACCTGGCTAAACACAATATCAAAAACTCGTTCACTTAATCATGTATAATGAACTTGTTAAAAATATTTGTAACAATATATAAGCAAGAACAACCCAGGCAATATCTTACATTATATATACAATCCCTAAACGTACCACTACTTAAAAATAGGTATGAATGCCTCATTATTATGACAAGTTACATTTTTCATTTTAAATTATGCACAACTACATATATAGGCAGACACGTATGGTTACAGGTTACAAAATTCTCTACTAGCAAGACTCAGGTCCAGTCATAATGGCGCTATTCCTCCCAAACCACACCATCCACACCCTACCACTAAATACCCTATGATACAATTAAAGATGTTTATATACTAACATGCTTATGTACATCCTTACAATACATGAAGTAAATATTTAATCATCAGTGTTCACAATAACACCAAGATACATTACACTGAATATCAAAAATTAATATAAGTGTGTTAGATAAGGTTATAACACAATGTTACCTCAGCAAGGTGACAATAACTACCAGTTATTATTATTTTTTTTTTTTATATTTTATTTAAAACAGTGCGATACAAATGACAGAAATATATTAAAAAGATACACGACAAAAGATTACTGCACTAGAATCGCACTTAACCCGAGACCTAATAACGACACCATACAGTACAGTGGTAATACACACTCACACACACCACACCGTTATGTTACATTGGTATTATTACACTCACACACAACACACCGTATATTACAGTGATAATACACTCACACAACACTATACATTACAGTGGTATTGCTTTATTTGTTAAAGAACATCTCTAACAAGGTTACATATTACCAAACATCAAACACTGGAAATTATGAAGATTGTACAATAAAACAGAGATAAAAACAAACAAACACGCAAAAATGACACACACAAGCACACACATTACACTACATGAGACTACATCAGGCACATACTAGGTGAAGTTTCTGCCTGTCAACAAACGTATGCAAGACTAATTCTAAGATCTTAGGTGCTTAACAGAGCACCACGATACTCAAAACATTAATATTGGCGATTATCACGAGATCTTAACATACATAGGTATTTACTATTCAAAGAAGGAAACGGGATAATACTAAAAGTCACAATAAAAACATCCAATATAACAAAACAAAACTACGATATGATATTTTACATCTCAGCAAAACAAAGAAAAATAATGCAAACTAGTTACATGTAATATAATATTACTGAAAAGCACACTGTAACACAGCATAAAATATAACAAAATAAAAATCAATTGCTATACGCTAGGAAACACTTTTTACCACTTACAATTGAATCAAAAACAGTAAAGACTCCTATGCACATATTTGAGTCTCATAGAAAATTTTCATCATAAAGTCCTTGAAATGATTTATACATGATAAAAATATGCAATCGTAGTGCTACACCTTCCTCAATGATAATTGTGTAGTTCTTGAAAACCTCGGGGTAATAACCCTACTGCCTCTAGATATCAAAACTCATTTTACATCCATATAAACAGCTCTCCATGCTCACAACCCAAGTCTAGGAAAATAGCCCGTCGTATCCCTTTACCCATTTTGCAAATCCCATAAATCCCTTAATGTGAAATTTCGATAACCCTCACTAAAATCTCTCTCCCATCTCCCCTCCATACACCCCTTTATTTCTACACTGTGTCCTATAAAAAGTTGCTGCCAATGCATTAATTCTTGCACGCACGTCCGCCTCCCTCATAGCCCACATCATGTATATATAATCCGTAATCATATACCCAATCGCATTCTCAACCCTTTTATTCACCCCAGTTATATCTAAACTTAAAACCCTCAAAACCTGCAAACCCCCTCCCCCCACTAACCTTAAAACCTTACCCATCCAAACCCTTATAAGTTCAATACAATCGCAAAAATACACCGTATGATAAATAGTCGCCAATCCTCCACAATCCCTGCATTCCCCATCCTCTCGTATTCTCTTATAGAATAAAACCATTCCTGACGCAAGATTCCATGTAAAAATCTATACATAACTTCTCTTACTTTAGGTTTTAACGCAATTTATTTAAACGCCCCCAAATATTATGCCAATCATACATCGGATAAACTCCTTCTACCGCCGCTACCAGAGCCTTACCATCTGCCCTATCAAGATTTCTCAATTTAATTTGGAGTGATCCCTCACGTTTATGATGACCCGTAACATTGCCTCACCTATCATGAACTCCCGACCCCCCCCCCACCACGTCGCATATCCTGATGTATCCTATGAAGACCGTCTTCTTTCGCCCTCCCTCCCGCTTATAACTATGTTTTAAATACATACTTATTATCCTCTTTTCGACATCTATAAGACCCAGCCCCTCCACGGCCAACCGGAGTGTGACAACCGCTCTACTTAACCATTCGCTCCCTGTTCCCCAAATGAATCTAAAAAAACTTTTTTGTAACCTTTTTAATTCACAACGAAGTATCGGAAATATTACCGTAACATGCCATAGTTTACTATATAATAGCACATTCGTTGTTATCACCCTTTGTTGCAAACTTAATTAGCAGCTCTCAACCCACTAAGACGCTTCAGAACACTATCAACGATACGCACGGAATTTATTTGTTGTGCTAGACTTGATATCATTTACATAAACGATCCCACATATCTTTATTTGGTCCACCCTTTCCCACCTTTCAGCTACCATTCCTTCCTCACGCGACCCTTTTCCAAGATTCATATACTTTGTTTTCCTCATGTTGATCGTCATGCCAGTAGCCTTTTCAAAAACTTTCACTAACTTTTCTACCCGAATCAAATCCATGTTTTCTCTCACCAAAATCGTCGTGTCGTCGACATATCCAACAATGCCCGCTCCCCCACCCCTTACATTACTCATCCCATTTGCTTCCAATAAAACCCTTATCCTCTATAAAAGGGGTCTTGAAAACAAGCAAAAAAAATTTGTGAAAGGGGACAACCTTGACGCAAACCCCTTCCCATCTGAATCCGATCTCCCACCTCCATTCACCTGCACACGCAAAGATGCCTCTTGATACATTAATTTGGCCCATGATATAATTTCCGCCCCAAACCCTGCCATCTCATTATCTTCCATAACGTCTCCCGTTCCACACTATCATAATGCCGCCTCCCAATCTATAGCCAATACCCCCCCATCTCCCAATCTTACTCTTTCTTCAATAAAACTTCTAATCATACCGTGACCTTCATACATAGACCTGCCCGGCACCCCATAATTGTCCCTCGTCAATCACTTTGCCCAGGACTTTTTTTATTCTGTTGGCCAAGATCCTTCCAAAAATTTTATAGTCCCCACATAAACGAGATTGCACGATAATCTTTAACCGGTTAATGGCTCGCCTTTAGGAACTAGGACGACCACAGCCAACCTTTGTTGTTCCCCTAAAACCCCATCCCGCTTCATGATATTGAATAACGTACCAAAAACCCCTTTAAAAACGTTCCAATTTTGAATATAAAAGTCGCTTGGGCAACCCATCTATTCCTGGCGCCTTACCCAATTGCGCCCCAGATAAAGCCTCCCAAGTCTCACACTCCGTTATCGGCCCTCCCAACATCAAACGATCATGCTCCCCAGCTCACAACGCACAAACCTACCGATTGACTGCAATGCAATTTCACTTATTCCAACACTTTGCGTTTTCATTTAACCCAAGCATCAATATACCCACTCATACCTCCGTCGTCGTCAACACCTGATTCACTCTATACCCCTGCATACCTACCTGGACATTCAACCCATTAACTCCATTGCTTTGCGACGTCTGTGTTGATCCTCAACACACACGCCGACGGCCGATCTCCCCACAAAACCTCTTCGATTCCACCCTTAAGCCTTTCCCCATCAAACCTTTCGTTTTGTAAATTACGTAGTTGCTCCTTAATTCATTCAATTTCTGTAACAGGATAATTAGCATTCGCTTGTACATAGCAGTCGCGCAACTGCCCCTCTAAATATCGTTGGAAACATACTGTAACTGATTATATCTCACTCCCTGACTAATATAAAATTCCTTAATTCGCTTTTTGGCTATCATTTCCCACCAATTAACCAAAGCCACATCTCCAGGTGCTTCAAACCACAAGCGTTCCCACATATGCCCAAAAGACAAACGACTTTCCTCTCTCTTCAATAACTTTACATTTAATTTCCAAAATGACGGACCCCTTCTAGGCACACCCTCAATATCTACATCCATTACAACTCCTCTATGATCCGAAAAAACCACATTTATCACACTCACTCTCCGCACTGTAACCGCACTAGACACGTACATTCTATCTAATCTCGCCGCATAATCTCTTCTAATGAAAGTATGCTCCACATTGCCACCCCCCCCACACACATCCATTAAACCCACACTCGTCAATAATCTCCCAGGAACCCCAAGCAACAACCCGCTCCTCGAGGCTCCACATCTTTTCGTCGTATTACACAATTCCAGTCTCCCCCTATTATCGCTACATTTGGTAAAACTACGTAGATGATATACTAATACATCTTGTACAAAATGAGTTTTAAGTCGTGCATCTCCCTCGGCCGGCCCATATACACCTACAAAAACTTATATGTACTCTACCCCATAAACCATCCACCCTAAATCACTCTCCCCTCCCCCCTTTCACTATGGCGTACTACAAACGGGCTATTTTCCTTTACCAGAATGGCGACGCCTCCTTTTTAACCTCGTCGCATATTCCATATACACATCGTAACCATCTAATTCCAACTCGTATCCAATTCTGTAATTGTGTTCTTGGATAAATACCACATCCACATCTAGACGCACCAAAAATTCATTAAAACCACTTTCGCTTCCGCTCAGATCTCAAACCGTTAATATTTATTGTCAAAACCTTAAGTCATTAATGGGATTTTCCTTTGGTTCTAGGTATAGACTTTTTCACTTATACATTTTACACCTCTATCCCTCTCCCCTTTTTTGGGAATCACCTTGATAAACTCTTGTTTCGTGGATTCACTGTTTCCCTTTCCTCTGTACATCCGCCCAAGACTTTTTCCCTGGCCTTTGGGCAGGAGTAAGCACGTCGTCTGAGTCTGGTGGGGTCGCAGTTCGCTTTCGCGTCCTACCCTCCACCTGCATTGGGATTTCTTTAGTACTATCATGATGCACCTCCACTTCTGCTATATTTACCATCATGCCATGCGACACCCCAGACTCATGCTTTCATCCGTCGCCTCACCATGATGCTCAACCGATCCCAAATTTGCACCTGGTTCCTCCACACGGTTGACGATCGACTCGTCTAACAATACATCCAATGCCTTCACTAAAGACGCCGCTACATCCTCGTCCCCCATAGTGGGCAGAGTCTCTTCAAATACTTTATTTATATCCAGTGATGGTGATTCTTCTCGCTGTTTTGCATCCGTCCAAAGCCTTCTCCTGCGCTTTTTCTACCTCTTCACTCCAAGATGTCCGTTGTCGAGACGGGTGAGCATAAGACTGTTCTCGTCCCTCCACTTCCTCGACTTCTTCCGGTTGTTGCTGTTGCGATATTTGGAGATTCCTACGACGCTTATCACACTGTGCCGCTATGTGGTCATACGATCCACACAGCCGACACGTACGACGTTGCCCGCATATGTTACATATACCTGAGTTCGAAATGCTTGCAACATAATATAGGACGGTATGGGATGGCGTAAGGTCATTTTGACTGAATATGTTCCCTCCAAACTTCCAGCATAAGGTCCAGCGGCCCACCGACCTGCAGAGGCCATATGAACCGTACCATAATTACGTAGTTCATCTTTTATAACAAATTCATTCGCCTCAAAAGGCACATTCCTTATTTTAACCCATGTGTAGTGTCGTGATACATCATGTAGACGTACTGATACAGCTGAATTGACGGCTATAATGGTCTCTTGATACTTATCCACCACCGCTTCATAAACATTTGCTGACGTCATTTTAACGAAGAATCCGTGTCGTCCCATTAAGTGCTACACCACATATCTCTTCATTTGCGATACCGTAGGTATCACGGATAATCGCCGGTAGTAACAAGTCCATCGTGGCTCCAGTGACAGCCCCACGGGTCAACTCAACGCAAACAGTGTTGATGCGTCTGTAGCTCTGCAGCGCCATGTTGGTAAAATAATTATTATTATTATTAAAGATTCGCCGGTATTCTCCCGGCCCGGGCCTTTTCCAAGTGGTGGCCCGGCCTTGGCTCCCTCTTTAGGGAGTGTCTGTGAGACCTAAGTCTCCCATGGGAGAAGGCACAAGTACCTCCTCATCTTTGGGACCAACTGTCCCCAGGCCTAGCCACAAGCTAGGCCTCTCTGGTCTGCCATCCCCGCCCCAAGGGGGCTAATGGGAATGACAGTCTTATGAGTTAAAGGCTCGGGCTCAGGCACCTACCCTACCCTAGAAGGGTTAGGCATGGTGTCGATGATAACTACCAGTGATAATATTTCTTACACTTCAAAAAAAGTGCGTTGTTTCAACAACTCTCACTCCGTGCAAGAATGGTATACCATACCGACAAGATGAAATTAAGACACATGTGCAACATCTGGGTATCTTTATTGTAGACGTTTCGCCATCCAGTGGCTTTATCAATACAAATTCTAGGACATAACTTGAAGACAGTAAAACTATGTACAGAAGATGAGGTAATCAGTCCCTCAACCTAGGAGTAGGTGCGACGAGCACCGTAGTCGTGGAGAATCTCCACGACTACGGTGCTCGTCGCACCTACTCCTAGGTTGAGGGACTGATTACCTCATCTTCTGTATATAGTCCTGCTGACTTCACGTTATGTTTATAGGGGGTGATTGGAACTGTGTTGTCCGACGTAAGGATGTAGAGCCTAGGGGGAGAGGTTTTTTTTCGGGGTTTTTAGGGGATCTGTTGAGAGGTGTGAATGTAGTGGATGTTGGAGGGGAGGTGAGCGGAGTGATGCATACGTTTATTAAGCGTGATTATGCGGCGAGGCTTGATCGTATTTATGTATCTCGGGGGTTGAGGGTGAGCAGTGTGTGTGCGTTGAATGTAAGCTCTGATCATCATGGGGTTCCGGTGGATTTAAATTGGGAGGGTTTGCCGAAGCGTTTCAGAGGTTTCTGGAAGAAAAACGTTGGGTTTTATTAAAAACCGGGGGAGGGGAGGGGAAATTTTTTTGCCCCGCGCTTGGGAAAGGGGGTTGGGCTGATGGAGGGGGGGGGGGTTGTGAATTTGGGGTTGGTGGACTGGGTTTGGGAAAGGGGAAAAGGTAGGGATTTTTTCAGAAGGGGGGGGGAAAGGGAAAAAGAAAAGGCTTTTTTAATATGGGTTTTTTTAAAAATTACCTTGAGGGTCAACCCCAAAGAATGCTATATGGGAGAGGAGGGGGGTTGCATATCCGATGGGCGAGATTGAGGGTTTTGAAAAAAGGATTGGGGATTTTTAAATTTTTGAAATTTTTTGAGGCTGAAAGGGGTTTGCAGGGGGCCTTAAATTGGTCTTAAATGGGTCCCCGCCGTCGGCTTTTATGTCTTGGGGGTAAGGAGAAAATTGGGCAGGATATCGCCCAGGGGCAGGTGCTTTCGGCTACAGAGGGTATGGGTTTTTTTATGGGGATGGGGTGGTACGAAAAAGAATGGTAAAAGTGTGGGGGTTAATTGTGAGGCTTTTGGGCCCCAAGGGGGAAATGGGTAACTGTCATCTAGTGCAAAGGTCGATTGAGTTTGGGTGGGCCTAAAAGGGTGAGGAGATTGGGGTTTGGCAGTGGAGGGGTTTGAAGAAGGGGAAAAATTGGGCCCCGGGTTTTGATGGATTCCCTTTTTAAATTTTATAGGGAAAATGGGGTTTTTTCCCGCGATTTTTTAAAGGGGGTTTTATTTAATGCCGGGGAAAACCCCAGTGGTGGTTTTGGGGGAACAGCAGTTTAAGGGGTTGTAGTGGTCATGGTCCCTAAAAAAGTCTTGTGAATGTTTTGCATACCCCGTTCAATCCCCTTTAAAAGTGTGGCGTTTTCCAAGATTTTTTTGCTAAAGGGGTTGGGGAAATGGGTTTTTAAAAGGGTGTTTTTTGCCAGCTTTTTTGGACGAGGGTCAATATGGGGGGCCCCTCTCCCTTTCGAGGGTGTGGGGGCGGGGGGATTATACGTGGTTTTATAGTAAAAAGGGGGGGAAAAACATAAAAGGGGGGGGGTTTTACATTAATTGGGAATGCGAGTATGACTGGGGGGGGAGCGTGAGGCTTGGGGGAATTTACGCAATGGCGGGGGGGGTTTGGGAGGGAAATGGGTCAGTTGGATAAGGTGTTGTATGAAAGGCAAGGGTTTGGGGTACAAGTAAATGGTAGATTGGGTTAAACCTTTAGGAGGGAAAAGGGGGCTTAAGCAGGGGGTAATCTGTCTATCTTTTCAGCTTGGATAACATGAGGGTCACCTGCCCCAATCAACGGGAAGAACGGGAAAAGGAACTAACGTCCCAGAGACTTTTTTCCCATTTTGTATTAAAAAATACCTGTGACCGAAATAAAAATTGCAGTACGTAACTCCGGGCATTTGGCAGCGGAAAAAAGAAAATGTTTTCCCTGTCATCAGGAGAGATTACTCACTGGTAAAAAATGTGAAGAACTACCCAGTGTGTTTATTGGAACGTTTCCCTATAAAACAAAAAAGAAACAATGGAAAAAAAAAATAAATAAAGAAAGGATTTAGGAAAAACAAAAAAAAATGATTTGAGAATTTTTACTTTAAAATTTAAAAAATAAAATTAAAAAAAAAATGGCCTTCAGTTCTTGTGTTGGGTTGGAGTAGGTATGGCCCTGGATAAATTCCTCTTTATGTTATTTTGTAGGTTTTCCCGGGCAGATGGTAATCCGATGTTCGGGGAATTTCCCCAACCCCTTGGATGGAGCACAAGTAAGAAATAGGTAAGGGCCGGGAGTTGCGAAAAATTTTTAAAAAAGTATTATTAACACACGTCGGGCCCCTTTTTCTGGCCCTCTATCCTGGAAAAAACCACGCCAAAAAACAGAGCCCCGGAAAAAATAAGAGAAAAAAAAACTGGTTTTCCCTTTGTCCTGATAATATAAACAATTTTTAAAAAAAGAAAAAGAATGATAAAGGGCCCAAAACAATTTCTGGTAACCCCGCAAAAAACAGAAAAAAACAAACAGTAAAAACTCCTGGTTTGATCACCCCCCCCCTGATTAGGGGGAAGAGTGGAGGGTTTAAGGTTTACTCTCCAAAATTCAAAACCCACCAGGTAAGGTAAAAAATTACCAGGAATGGGAAAATTTTTAAAAAAATCGGACACCAGGAAAATAGTTTTTGCCCCCAGTCCGCCAGGGGGGAGGGGGGGGGTGTGTGCCGGCCCCAAACCCTAAACCCCAATGGTTCCTGGTTTCCCGAACAAAACCCTTTAACCCCCCTTACACCCACTTTTCCCCCCACACAGGGATGGTCACCAACTCCGCGACCTGCCCCCCCCCCCCCCCCCCCTTTTTCCCCTCACAAAAGGCTTTTCCCAATTTTTTAACAACAGTGTCACCAAAAACCAGAACCCATTGTTGATATTAGCGTTGGTTCAAAAGTTATTTTATTCATTTTAAATTTTTTAATTTTTTTTTCAAAAAGGATATACCTTTCCCTGTTTTATTGTTTTTTTGTTTGATTTAATAAAAAGTTTTTTATCCCTTTGTGAAATTTTTATTTCTTTTTTTATTCATTAATTTTTCCCGAGGAGGAGCCAGCCCGAGTAAAAACTGGGTTTTGAAGGGTTGGGTTTCAGGGCGAGTAAGCCTTCAACCCGTGCTAGTGTAAATTAAAGGTGTAGTTTTGCTTGGGTGGTGTTAAATTTTTGGGGTGTGGGTGTAGTAGTGCTTTTTGTGTTTACCTAGATTTTCCTGGAGAGAGTTTTTGGTGGGCAACGGCCCCCCCCCCGGGCCGGTCTGAGACCAGGCCTCATATGGAAACAGGGTCTGATCAACCATTGTGTTAAATGTGGCCGCAAGCAAGCGAGTACCAACCACAGCCCCGTTTTGGGTTTAGGTTTTCCCCGAATTTAGGGTTTCCCGTCCCCGTCCTTTCCCTTTAAAAAAGCCAGGGGTTTTATTGGTAATCCCCCTTATGTTGGTGGGAGGCCCGCTTTAACAGTCTTGGGCCCCGGAAAACTTATTGTGTTTTCTCTTTATTGTACTTTTTGGGGCCCCTTTCTTTTCATCGTGGGATTTTTGGGGTCTCCCGCCGAGTCTTTTGCTTTTATGGAGTGATTTTCGTGTGCAAAATTGGTACCAATCCCCCCAGGCCCTTTCCCAAGGTTATATTATCATGTATCTCTCTCCCTGCGCTAGAGGAATACAGATCAAGGACCTTCAACCGTTCCCAGTAGTTTACGTGCTTTATCGCACTTATGTGTGCCGTGAAATTTCTTTGTACACTCTCCAGGTCTGCGATGTCGCCAGCCTTGTGTACAGCAGTATTCCAGCCTAGAGAGCACAAGCGATTTGAAGAGAATCATCATAGGCTTGGCATCCCTAGTTTTGAAGGTTCTCATTATCCATCCTATCATTTTGCTAGCGGATGAGGTAGATATATTGTTGTGGTCTTTGAAGGCGAGATTTTATGACATTATCACTCCCAGATCCTTCACATTGTTTTTCCGCTCTATTGTATAGTTAGAATTTATGGTATACACTAATACATTTTTAATTTCTTCAAGTTTTCCATATCTGAGTAGTTGAAATTTCTCCTCGTTGAACTTCATATTGTTTTGAGTGGCCCATTCGAAGATTTGATTGATGTCCTCTTAGAGTCTCGTGGTGTCTTCGATGGAGGTCACTGCCACGGTGATCCGGGTGTCATCCACAAAGGAAGACACGGAGCTATGGCTCACATCTCTGTCTATGTCAGAAATGAGGATGAGGAATAGAATGGGAGCGAGTACTGTACCTTGTGGAACAGAGCTTTTTACTATGGCTGCCTGGGACTTTGATCTGTTTACCATTACTCTTTGTGTTCTATTTGTCAGGAAGTTGTAGATCCATCTACCAACTTTTCCCGTTATTCCTTTATCCCGCATTTTGTGTGCTATTACACCATGGTCACACTTGTCGATAGCTTTTGCAAAGTCTTTGTATACTACATCTGTATTTTGTTTATCCTCTACAGCATCCAGGACCTTGTCATAGTGGTCCGGTAACTGGGACAGGCAGGAGCGACCTGCCCTAAACCCGTGTTGTCCTGGGTTGTGTAATTGATGGGTATCTAGGTGGTTTGCTATCTTGCTTCTTAGAACCCTCTCAAAGATTTTTGTGATATGGGATGTTAGTGCTATCAGTCTGTAGTTCTTTGCAATTGCTTTACTGCCACCTTTGTGGAGTGTGGCTGTGTTGTTTTTAGTGTGTGTCGGATGACCCCTGTGTCCATGCTCCCTCTCCATAAAGTGCTGAAGGCATGCGATAGGGACTTCTTGCAGTTCTTGATGAACACGGAGTTCCATGAGTCTGGGCCTGGGGTTGAGTGCATGGGCATGTCATTAATTGCCTCTTCAAAATCTTGGGGAGTTATAATAATATCCAAGAGTTTTGGGATGACCAAATTTTGGGTTTCGTTCATAAAGAATTCATTCGGATTGTCTACCCTTAGAGTGGGCAGTGGATCGCTGAACACTGAGTCATATTGTTACTGTAATATTTCTCTCATTTCTTGGCTATCATCTGTGTATGTCCTATCCTGCCTAAGCAGGGGCCCAATACTGGATGTTGTTTTTTCCTTAGATTTGGCATAAGAGATGAAGTTTTTTTTTTTTTGTTTTTTTTTTCGATTTCCTTTATGGCTTTTAATTCTTCCCGTGATTTTTGGTCTCCCATAAGATTCCTTCAGTTTAAGTTCGATATCTTGCAATTTCATTGAGTAGTGCTTCCCTTCATATTTCAGATATATTGACCCCACTCAGCAGCTCTGTGGACTCTTCGCCTTCGTTGTATAGGGAACGTCTCTCTCTTTCTAGTTTACATCTTTTCTTCTTTTTCTTAATGGAATGTGTCTTTAGCAGATCTCAAGAACCACAGAATTCATTTTTTTCAAGGCAGATGTTTGGGTTCGTGTTGTTTAGAATATCTTCCCAGCTTGTCTTGTAGGCACTACTATTTGCTGGTTTAAGGTGAATTTGTTGCAAAGATTCATAATTCGTGTGTGTGTGAATTTTCATCATAGCTGCCTCCGGAGGTGATCTCTGCTAAAACATTGTTTGTTATACTCCTCCATTTTACGTGTCTCAGGTTGAAATCTCCTAATAGTAAGGTGTTTGGGGCAAGAGTTGGGAGGTTTTCCAGACAGTGGTCAATTTTCTCAAGCTGCTCCTGGAATTGCTGGGAAGTTACATCTGGAGGCTTGTATACCACCACAGTGACAAGGTTTTGGTTCTCAATCTTTATCGCCAAAACTTCAACTACATCATTTAAGGTGTTTAGTAGTTCTGTGCAAATGAGCGACTCCCTTGTTACATGCTTAGTCTGTCGCATTGGAATAGGTTGTAACCTGGGATCCATATTTCGTTGTCATAATGATCCTTTATGTGGGTCTTTGTGAATGCTGCAAACATTGCATTTGACTCCGTGAGCAGTCCCTTGATGTAAGGAATTTTGTTGTTTTCTGACGGATTTAGACCCTGAATGTTTGCAAAGACAAATGTCGTATCGGTGGAATTTAGGGGGATTTTATTTGATGGCTCTAATATCTGTTGTTCTGGGGTAGAGGCCAACGTCCGTGCCTCTGCTCCAGAAGTGTTTTCAGGTGGTGTAGGACTATTGTCATTTCTTGCCAATCTTTTTTTTCCCTTCTGGCCCTAAAACCCTTCTGTCCCTGGAGAGGTTGAGGTTCCTCTCTTTTGTTTCCCATAGTCTGGTTGGTTTGTGTCTTATAGTCCCCTTGAGATGATATGCCTGGCAGTATGCATTGTATCATTTTCTTTCATGGATTGATGAAGTGACACATTTCTGGTTGAAATAAGTTGCAAGAAAAGAAGTTGCACTCTCCTGTTGTCATGTGGGTGTGGCATTTTTTGGGATGGTCAAAGGTGCATGTCCCAACTGGTTTACCAGATATACCGTGCCTGCAGATACCAAGGAATAGTATTTACATAAATTGTACTTGTTTACTATGAGATTTATTGTAGCTGCATTCACTGCTGGTGCATATTATTTTTCCTGTTTCCATCATCTTTACCGTGTTATGGACACTATCAGTGCTTCCTTACCAGTTTCGCTGGTAGTGGTCACACTATTTCCAGGGCCTAATCCCATTTTGATCCATCTCCAGAGTAAAGTTTTATTTTGATAATTACTGTGGACTGAATTAGTGTTGTCAGTGTTAAGTGTAGTGAATGTAGTGTTGGTGGTGTTTGTGTTGAGTATGGTGTACTAGTGCTTGGTGGTGTTAGTGTTGAGTGCAGTGCAGTAGTGCTTCGTGGTTGTTAATGTTGAAGGTGTAGTGTGAGTGTACTGCGTGGTGGTGTTAGTGTTGAGTGTGGTGTAGTAGTGATGGTGGAGTTAGCGTTGAGTGAAGTGAGTAGTGCTGTGGTTGTGTTAGTGTTGAGTGTAGTGAAGGCAGTCTGTTAGTGTGATTGTGTAGTGCAGTAGTGCTATAGTGATGTTAGTGTTGAGTGTAGTGTAGTAGTGCTTGGTAGTGTTAGTGTTGAGTGCAGTGTAGTACTGCTTGGTGGTGTTAATGTCGTATGTAGTGTAGTAGTAGTGCTTGGTGGTGTTAGTGTTGAGTGTGGTGTAGCAGTGCTTGGTGGTGTTATGTGTGAGTGTAGTGTCAGTAGTGCATTAGTGATGTTAGTGTTGAGTGTAGTGTAGTAGTGCTTGGTAGTGTTAGTGTTGAGTGCGTGTAGTACTGCTTGGTGGTGTTAATGTGTATGGTAGTGTAGTAGTAGTGCTTGGTGGTGTTAGTGTTGAGTGTGGTGTAGCAGTGCTTGGTGGTGTTAGGGTTGATGAAGTGCAGTAGTGCTTGTTGGTGTTAGTGTTGAGTGTAGTGCAGTAGTGCACTACAGAATTCACCTCCATTTTCTGCTACTAGGGACTTAGGGGTGGTATGCAAGCAGATAATGCGTTCTTTAAACGCTTTAGCTACTGTCTCAGCAGTCTTATCTGCAATAGGAACTAAACTCACAATATCTGGTGAAATGGTCTACCATAACACACAGATAAACCATACCCCCGGCCGGGATTGAACCCGCGGTCATAGAGTCTCAAAACTCCAGCCCGTCGCGCTAACCACTAGACCAGCTAGCCACAATAAGATTCATCCAACTAGGTATATTTTCTACACCATAGGAAGGTTAGCACAGGCACCTCTGTGACCACAAATGCAAGTTTTTACAGACGAATCTCCAGCTAGCGTGGCCGTGACGAACTCTAGCTCAAGTCCCTTCACTGCCGTCAACATGACTTAAGAAATCGTAATGACACGATTGCAAATAAACCAGTATGGTTTATTTGCAATCGTGTCATTACGATTTCTTAAGTATAACACACAGATGTTTGTTACCTTGGACGGAATATTTAAAATTGGTTAACAAATCTAGCGCAACTCTTTCCCACGGTTCGCTAGTAGTTGGATACACCTAGATTGGTTTAGGACCATTGACATTCCTTTATGCTGCATACAGACACTTCATTTCTTAACATACTCGGAAATGTCGGTATACAGAAGTAGATCATGGACAAGATAGGCCCACCTCAAAAGTTCCTCAGGTCAGCTAACTGACAGTGATAAGGAAATGTGTAGAAATTTTAACACATACTTCCTGTAAGTTTTTACACAGGAAGATACTAGCGATATTCCAGAAATAATAAATTATCTAGAACAGGACGATAATAAACTGTGCACGATTAGGGTCACAAGTGACATGGTCCTTAGGCAAATAGATAAATTAAACCTAGCAAATCCCCAGGCCCTGATGAACTGTATGCAAGGGTTCTAAAGGAATGAAAAGAGGAGCTTAGCAAACCTTTGGCTAATCTTTTCAACATATCACTACAAACTGGCATGGTGCCAGATAATTGGAAAATGGCAAATGTGATAGCTATTTTCAAAGCATATGACAGGTCCTTAGCTTCGTATCGATAATTGCCGAGGCAGTTCGTAGCCACCTTGAAAAGCATAAATTAATCAACGAATCTCAGCATGGTTTTACAAAGGGGCGTTCCTGCCTTACGAATTTATTAACTTTTTTCACTAAGGTATTTGAGAAGGTAGATCATGGTAATGAATATGATATTATGTATATGGACTTCAGTAAGGCTTTTGACAGTGTCCCACATCAGAGACTTTTGAGGAAAATTAAGGACATAGAATAGGGGGAGAAATTCTTTCCTGGATAGAGACATTGTTGACAAATAGGCAGCAGAGAGTTTGCAATAAATGGGGAGAAATCAGAGTGGTGAAGCATCACGAGCGGTGTTCCGCAGGGGTCAGTGTTAGGCCCCTGCTGTTCACAATATATATAAAACGACATAGATGAGGGCACAAAGAGCGGACATCAGCAAGTTTGCCGGTGACACCAAAAATAGGCCGTCAAGTTCATTCTGACGAGGACATTACAGCACTCCAGGAAGATTTGAATAGACTGATGCAGTGGTCGGAGAGGTGGCAGATGCAGTTTAATATAGACAAATGCAAAGTTCTAAATGTTGGACACGACAATAACCATGCCACATATAAACTAAATAATGTAGATCTTAATATATACGGATTGCGAAAAAGATTTAGGAGTTCTGGTTAGCAGTAATCTGAAACCAAGACAACAGTGCATAAGTGTTCGCAATAAAGCTAATAGAATCCTTGGCTTCATATCAAGAAGCATAAATAATAGAAGTCCTCAGGTTGTTCTTCAACTCTATACATCCTTGGTTAGGCCTCATTTAGATGATGACGCCCAGTTTTGGGTCACCGTTTTTACAGAATGGATATAAATGCTCTGGAAAAATGTACAAAGGAGGATTACGAAGTTGATCCCATGTATCAGAAACCTTCCCTATGAGGATAGACTGAGGCCCTGAATCTGCACTCTCTAGAAGGATATAGAATTAGGGGAGATATGATTGAGGTGTATAAATGGAAGACAGGAATAAATACCGGGGATGTAAATAGTGTGCTTGTGAAGGCTTACTCAGCCCTGTAACAACTCCAGTAAATATTACCAAGGCTGGCTCCTCCTCAGGAAAATTAATGAATAGAAAAAGAATAAAACTGACAAACATAAACACTTTTTTATTTAGAAATGAAAATATAAAATATTTAAATATGAAATATTTACCTACTTTAAAGAAAAATGGAAAAATGAAATAAAAAAAATGACATTTGAATCAATGTAATATGTAAAAGTAAACTGGGGTGTCTGGTTAATGTTGACACCGTCTTGTAGAAATTATAGCCGTTAATGATAATATGGGGAGTCACAGGTGTTGAGTGACAACACAACGACTAGTTCTTCACAGAGTCTATAGCCTTGAATAGTCTGTCCAGATGATAGGAATGCAGGTTCTTCACCACTGCAAAGATGAGGGGTAGTGTCCTGTTGTTAACTACACGTAATCAGGTATGTAGATTACCTACCTGATTGCGTCTACGTGTGCTGAGTCCATCTCCGTCAACACTTTCTTTGCGTGACAGATGACTCGAGCTGACATTCCAAGCTAGAAAAGAGACAAAGGTTATCCACTGCTTAAGAAATCACTCTCCATGATAAGTGTAATGTACTTAAAAAATTGGTGACTTTAAAGTAAGACATGGAAATCAAGGCAGTAAGGACTAAGTTTATTATCGGTCAAAAGTGAAGCTTTCAACCATACTATTCAACTAGAATAGGAGCAGAGGCTTTTACCTACAGTTGTGCTGGGAGCTGTGAGTCAAGTGATTACTGTTTGGTCGGAGCCCCACACCTCACCTTTCAGGGTGGAGAAAGAGGAGGGGGGATTAGCGGGAGCTAGACTGATCCTGCCTTAACAAGCAGCCGACAATCAAACTATTGTCACCATACATTTACTCGCTACTCCTATCTTTAAACTTTTCCCCTCACACTCCCCCATGCCAAGGACTTATAGTCAAGGAGATAAGAAGAATAGGTGAGGAAAAAGTTCTAAATTAGGTAAGTCACGTAAGGTACTTAAACCAGTCAGAGAAATAATTGGATAAACCATTGATATACACAATATGAAACTTAAAAAATTGGGAGTGCCAAAGTCCACCTCAAGAGGCGACTGTTAGTTTCCTTAAAAGTTTCTAGGTATATCAAAGGTTTGTGATCATTTCTAAAATGAATTCTTTACCCAGTAAGTAGAATTTAAGTTTGGAGATACCCCACAGAAGGGCCAAACATTCCTTTTTTTTGTGGAGTATCTCGTTTCTGCAGGAAGAAGTTTCCAGCTTAGGAAGCATACAGGGAAGGGAGTACAATCATGGTACTGTAGTAACACTGCACCTAAGCCGGTATTGGAGGCATCAGTCCTTAAACAAAAAGGCTTATTAATATCTGGAAGTTTAAGTATAGGGTCCTCAGAGAAGATGCTCTTAATCTCATTAAACTTTTCTCTAGCTGCGTTGGTAAGTTCAAGAGGTTCCTCCACAGACTTTTCAAGGAGTCTGATAAAATGCCTGTAAGATCAGTAAAGTTGGGGATAAACCGTGCATAAAAATTGACAGAACCAAGAAAGCTATGGTGAGCTTCTTGGTTTTGAGGAATTTAAACTCTAGTAAAGCTTTGATCTTACTGGGGAGAGGCTGCAAAGAGTTATTAGAAAGAATCAGTCTGAGATATCTTATTTTGTTATATCCAAGGAAGAATTTTTTTCGGCTTGGCAGTGAGGCCATGTGAGTGTAACCTATGCAAAACTGATGTCAATGTTTGGATATGCTCATCCCATGTGGATGTCATTATGTAAATGTTATCAAAATAAACTGAAACATTTGGCATATTACCAAGACCTTTCTCATCAGTCTCACGTAGGTAGCACAAGCAGTTACCAAACCTAAGGGCATAGTTCTATATTGCATCAGTCCTTGGTGAGTAGGAAAAGCGGTGTTACTGCTTAGAAGAAGGATCTAACATTACTTTATGATATGCCTGCGCAATATCAATCTCTCTGAAAAGAAGGGAGAGTCATAAAATTTGTGTAGATCGCTATCTATTAAGGGCATAGGTTCATCATCCCACCGAGTTATAGCATTAAGGCCTCTGAAGTCAATAGCAAGTCTATATGATTGTCTTCCTTCTTAACCATGATACTGGTGAGCAATATGGACTACTGAAGGTTCAATGATCTTTAGTTTTAATATTCTATACCTCTCGGTCAAATGCATCCCTAAGGTGAACTGGAACTGGGTATAATTTTCCGTTTGCTAGAACTGTCTGTGACTAAGTCAATCTTATGGACTACCGTGGAGGTGACACCTGGAATATCAGTAAAAACATTGAAGTAGTTCATGTTTCTTATGGTCATCACCTGAGTGGTCAAAAGTCACCAAGTCATGTAGTTTTTCATCATAGTCTAAGTTAGAGGTGTCAATTACGCACACCTTACACTCATCAATTGTCTTATCAAGTTCGTGTGGAAAAACTAAATCAAAGTCATTAAGACAGTTAACGGCATTTCTTCGGTAATATTTCTTAAGGATGTTGATATGATAAAGCTTAGGTTTCCCCTTGACTTCTACGAGGTAATCAACCTTCCCACAAATTTTCAATACCTTATACGGACCTTTCCATGCTACTAATAATATGATTTTTTTTTTCGTAAAAGTACCAGAACTTCATCCCCTACTTTAAAACTTCTCCTCTGATATTTGGCATAAAATAGGTTTTTTACTGGTCTATTGATAAGCTTAAGTTTTTCGAAACTATGTCAGAGGTCTCCTCAAGTTTGGATCTAAGGTCAAGGAGAAACTGGTAAGAAGACTGAACCTCAGCATTTACCTCCTCATTAGTCCATAAGTCATGAAGGATGGACAGTGGACCTCTGGCCTGTCTACCATAGAGAAGTTCAAAGGTGAAAACCCCAGAGAGTCACTGGGAACTTCCCTCATGGCAAACAAAGCACAGGGTAGGTAACGATGCCACTCCTTAGGTTTAAGGGAGCAAAGTTTTCTTAAAATGGACTTTTAAGGATACAGTCTTTAAGGATACAGCTTCAGGGAAACTCGAAGCATAATCAACTAATGTTAAATATATATCTATGTCCCCAGATGAAAGTGGTGATAAAGGACAACGATGTCAATAGCTACTCTTTCAAACGGTACTGCAAAGATTGGCATTTTTACATGATCTACAATATGTAGTGATATCTGAGGACATTCTGGGCCAAAAATAGGTTTCCCTAATTTTTATTCAAAGTTTTACAACGTGAGAAAATGTCCAGCCACTGGCATGTCATGAGCCATTTTAAGAACGATCTCCTGCATTGACTTGGAACAACTAAGATGGAATAGTTTATCTCGTCTGAATTTAATTTGAATACCGATTTATACAAGATACCTCTTATATATTTCAAATTTATATGAAAAGTTTTTCCTTTGGATAACTTGATTTTTGTTAGCTGCATTATGGCAATTCTGAAGAGAAGGGCAATTATGTTGTAAATTGACAAATGAGCCCATAGATAATCTAAAGGCTTAAAGTCAGGGAAAATCAAAGGATGGACAGTAGGAGAAGCCTGGGCTTTGGTCTGAGCCCTAGTCAAGATATTTATTGTATCGGAGGCGATATCCTCACTTTCATCTAAAAAGTTAACCGGTGATTCTATTACATCGCTTTCGAAAGTAGTATAACTGGTTTCTAAACCCACATGAATATCACGAGACATTGACTCCTCTGAACTGTCTAGGGGCTTTTCTGACTTTACAGGAAGAGGAGTTGAAAAACTGATGCCTCTTTGGTGATGAAAGGTCAACTCAGAAGGAAGAATGGCACCTTTGACATTACTTATTAGTACGGAGCAAGAAGTGATGGGAGCTAGTACGGCTTCAGACCAACCTGTGAACCACTTAGACCTAATGTAACAATGGATGGTAGGAACAGTGTCTGTACGACCCAAGTAGTCTGAAAGAATAGCAGAGGAATGAGTTTCTTTAAGGATAGGGAACAGCTGTCTCGTAAAATGGGTAGATACATTAAGTCCATTAACAGTTCCTGAACAGAAGGGTGCCTGGTCATTACAGTCTTTAAAACATCTTCCAACTTTTGGACCTTCTTAGATGGACAATCAGGACGTTTATGTCCCTTAACACCACACAAATGACAAACAGGAATAAAAGACGTTAGTTTGCTTTCAATTAGAGACTTTGTTTTCTTTGGATCAGTTGAACCTTTGCCCTTAGGGTTCGATCCCTTTAGGTCTTTATGGGAATTATGAGCCTCAGCATACAAGTCAGCAGCCTCAGCAACTTCCTCAGCTTTAATCAGGTTACGCTCTCTAATGAATGTTCGTATCTGGTAGGGAAGAGCTGTCAGGAACTGGTCAGCAACCATGAAGTCTCTAAGAGATTCAAAAACTGTGATCATTCCTGAACTCTCTATCCAAAAGTCGAAACAAACGAAAGATTGTTACCTGGTACTGCCTGAAATTGTTCTGGCCAGCTGTAAGGTGGCATACCTGAAATCTTTCCTGTAAGAATTATGGTTTTTGATATGCTTTAAGGTTGCCTTCTTTTTAGTATTTATAGTTACATAAGATATCCTGCGACAAAGTTTGCATAGATATTTAAGGCTGTACCAGAAATAACATTCCTAACCTGGTAGCCCATGTCAGCAGGCCATTCACAGAGGGTACGGTCTTTTCAAACCCTATAATGTATGAAGATTATGTCTTCCCCCTCTGTAAGGGTGTAAAATAGGTGTTGAATATGTGCACTGACTGCAGGTTGTTTCCATACTCTCCTTCCTCTAATTGTTGTTGTGTAAAAGTTAACTTTTATTCTCTAATTCAAGGCGAGATTTTTTCGAGCTCACGATCCTTTTCTCTCCTCTATTTAACTCATGCTCTCAGCTCTTTCCTCACGTTCTCTAGCTTTTTCGCTCAACTCTCTATCCTTTGCTCTTTCCTCAAGTTCTCTTAATTTAACTGTTCTTCCGTACTTCTGCTCTTTCCTCACGATCAGTCTAATCACACGCTCTTTTTGGTCTTCCGCATCTCTTTCTAACTGTCTTTCTTGGATTTCTCTCTCAATTCTCTTTCTCTCTTTTCCTCCTGTTCTTTCAGTTTCTCTTTCTCTTCTTCTCCTTTTTCCTCTTCTCTTTCAATTCTTTCTCTCTCCCTTTATTCTCTCTCTTTTCCCTTCCTAGGCTGTCATTTCTTCTCTCTCAATTCTCTCATTTTTCAAGTCTATCCCCTGATCTTGAGCACTAATGAAATATTTAAATTTTTTCCCTGTTTATATCCTAACTTACTCAGCATTCATCCAAAACTGTTATTCCATCCATACTTGCAAGAATAACTTAAAACTATCAGGGGAAATGAAACGGGTATTAAAGAAAACGGAGGGTTCATTCCTGCTCCGCTCAAAGCTGTAAATAAGCCATAGCTCGATCCCTGCTCAAATAAACAATATGTATTAACGAAAAACGAAGGTTTCTTATCCGGTCTGAGCAAAACAGTAAGTAAAAAATGGGGTCCCTTGAACCATCAAACTTCTCACCAACAAATCAAAGTGTCCTATGACTTTCCCTTGATAAAATGAAGAGCTCAATGAAACAAGTTTTGTCACTGGAAATCTCTCGGGGTCCCAAGAGTTGTCTAATCCTCCAAAGTGTTTCAAGCTCCAACAAGGTGGCAGAATTAAAAATAAAATATCCTAATCCTGCTGACTTCGACTTACAATACATTGAGACTATAAACAATCACCAAATCCTTTCAATACCTGGTACTGTAGTCCTAACCATAGAGAATGATTACTCATGGCAGGTGGTAACCGGCTGTGGTATGCAGCGTGAAGTTCCAATGGTAGATCGAGATGGAGTTGAATCTTGATTCAGTAGCGGTTAATCTGGCAAGGTCGCCACTTGTGAAGGCTTACTACACCCTTGTAACAACTTCAGACAGGTATTACTCAGGCTGTCTCCTCCATTTCTTTTTGGCCATTTTTTCTTTTCTTTTTGATCACCGTGCCTTGTGTGACGCGGCCACCAGGCACGGTGGCCAATATATATAAATATATATACACATACAGATATACGACTCACAAACCACATACACACACACACCACCCACATACTCACACACATACACACACACACACACACATACAAACTCACACCTACACCACACGCGCGCACACACACACACACAGCACACACACACACACCACACACACACACCCACACACACACACACACACACACACACACACACACGCAAACTCACACCTAGACACACACGCACACACACCCACACGCACACACACACAACACACACACATAGCACACACATACACACACACACACACAGACACAACACCAGAAGGTAGAGAACACATGAAAATAGGGAGATCAAGTCGAGAGCCAGGAACTGAGACGCACAGGTAAGAAGGGAGCCCAGCGACAGTAATGAAAATAACAGCATCGAGAAAAAATCAAGACTGACCCAATCGTTTATAGCCACACCAGGATGAAGACAACAGTCAAAGACCAGGTGATCAAACTGAGGACAGAAGGTGGAAACCACAAAGAAATGACAGAGGTTTGTGAGTATGCTAAACAGGAGATTTAAGGAATTTTTAACAGTAAGAGAACCAGGAAGGGCTCTGGGAAGGACAGGCACTGAAGGGAACATATCGAAAGGGAAAATACCAACAAGTGTTGGACCATAGCAACAACCGAGGAGGAGGTGGCAGAAAGCTTGCTAAGAGACCTTCATACGTCAAAGGCGATGGGACCGTGGACAAAATCTCCCCGTGGGTTCCTTAAGGAGAAGGAGCAGAGATGCTGTGCGTGCCCTGACCACAATCTTCAACACATCCCTTGAAACTGGGCAACTACCTGAGATATGAAGACAAAAAGTAGTCCCCATATTTTAAGAAAGGAAACAAAAAGAGACACTAACAACAGACCTGTGTCTCTGACATGTATTGTATCTCAAAGTCATGGAGAAGATTATCAGGAGGAGAGTGGTGGAACACCTAAAACGTAAACAAGATTATAATTGAAAACCAGCAGGTTTCATGGAAGGCAAATCCTGTGACACAAACCTTCTGGAGTTTTATGACAAGGTTAACAGAAGTAAGACACAAAGAGAGGGGTGGGTTAATTGCATTTTCCTAGCCGCATGAAGGCCTTAGACACCGTTCCTCACAAGAGACTAGTGCAGAAGCTGGAGGATCAGCGCATATAACAGGGAGGGCACTGTCACTGGAGTCAGAGAAAACCTGCAAGGAGGCAACAACGAGTCATGTACGTGTAAGAGGTATCACAGTGGGTGCCGTGACGTAGCCGTGGTCCCTCAGGGGTCAGTTCTAGGACAAGTGGCTATTTTTGATATATGCGAACGACATGATGGAAGGAATAGACTCTGAAGTGTTCCTATTCGCATATGATGTGAAGCAGATGAGAAGAAATTAAATCGGATGAGGATGAGGTCGATGACTGCAAAGGAGACCCTGGACAGGCTAGACATGTTGTCCAGAAACTGGCTTCCTTCTCTCGAAGTTCAACCCTGCCAAATGCAAAGTCATGAAGATTGTGGAGGGGCAAAGACCACCGCCGACAGTATAGGCTTGGTGGAGAAAGACCTCACAGACCTCACTCAGGGAGAAAGACCTAGGGGTGACCATAGACACCGAAGCACGTCACCGGAAGGCACACAATCAACCAAATAACTGCTGCAGCATATGGGCGCCTGGCAAACCTGAAATAGCGTTCCGATACCTTAAATAAGGAATCCTTTCAAGTCACTGTACACTGTGTATTTAGGGCCCATCCTGTAGTAATGCATCACCAGTCCCATGGAACCCACACCTGGTCAGCACGTCAAGAAGTTAGAGAAAGGTACAAAGGTTGGCAACAAGGCTAGTCCCAAGATGCTCAGGGAAATGAAGTACCGATGAAAGGTGATGGAAATCGGACTGACGACACTGGAGACAGAAGGTTCCAGGGGAGACAAGACTAACGACATACAAGATAACTGCGGGGAATAGACAACGGTGGACAGAGATTAGATGTTTCCGCCGAGTACACAGAAACAAGGGGGTTCACAACTGAATGCAGAAGACATCAGACGAGTGCACAGGGTACGTTAGGAAGCATTTCCTATCATCATAGGAGTGCTCAGGAATGGAATAGCCTAGCAAGAGAAGTAGTGGGGCAAGGAAAAATACATAGTTATAAGAATAGGTATGACAAAGCTCAGGAAGCAAGAGAGGGAGAGGACCAGTAGCGATCCAGTGAAGAGCGGGGCCAGGGCTGATCTCGACCCCTCAACCACAATTAGGAATTAGTTAGTACCCTCACACACACACACACACACACACACACACACACACACACACACACCTGTGACCAGCGGGGTCACATAGGAGTCAGTCCTAGGACCTGTGTATTTCATAGGTATTTGTGATACGACATGACGGAAGAATAGACTCCGAAGTGTTCCCTTTTGCAGATGACGTGAAGTTGATGAAAGAATTCCCCATGCGATCGAAGACCAGGCAGAACACAAAGGGATCTGGAGAGCTGCAACCCTTGGTCCAGCAATTGGCACCTGAGTTCAACCCCACCAAGTGCAAAGTCATGAAGATTGGGGAAGGGCCAAGAAGACCGCAGACGAAATACAGTCTAGGGGGCCAGAGACTACAAACCTCACTCCAGAAAAGATCTTGGGGTGAGAATAAACACCACGCACAATCTCCTGAATCACATATGAAACCAAATAACTTGCTGCAGCATAAGGGGCCTAGCAAACCTGAGACCAGCATTCCGAACATCTTAATAGGAATCGTTCAGGACCCTGTACAACCGACTACGTTTGGCCCATATTTGGAGTTGCGGCACCGTTTCGAACCCACACCTAGCTAAGCACGTAAGAAACTAGATAAAGTGCAAGGTTTGCAACAAGACTAGTTCCAGAGCTAGGGTATGTCCTACGAGGAGAAGTTTAAGGGAAATCAACCTGACGACACTGGAAGACAGGATAGATAGGGTGAACATGACAACGACTACAAAAATACGAGAGGAAATTGACAAGGTGGACAAAGACAGGAAATTCCAGAGATGGGACACAGCAACAACGGAACACAGTTGAAAATTTAAGACACAGATTAATCACAGGATGATAGGAAGTATTTCTTCAGCCACATAGTCCAACAAGTGGAAATATTTGGGAAGCGATGTAGTGGAGGCTAGATCCATACTAGCTTTAAAGCAGAGTGTATTAAAGCACAATGGTTAGGGGAGAAGTGACCGTAGTAGCGACCAGTGAAGAGGCCGGCCAGGACATGGGACTCGACCCCTGGTAACCTCAACAAGGTGAGTACAACTAGTTGAGTACACACACACACAACACACACACACAAACACACACACACACCCACACACGCACATATATATATATATATATATATATAAATATATATATTATATATATATAAGTATATATATATATATAATAAATAGTATATAAATATATAATATATAAAATATATTATATATATATTATATATATATATATAATATATATAAATATATATATAATAAATATATATATATATATATATATATAAAATGTATATACCCACACACACATAATATATATAAATACAAACACACACACATACACACATACACCACACACACACACATAATAATATAATAAATATCACACACACACACATACACACTACTCACACACACACACATACAACACACACACACACACACACCACACAGCACACACACACACACACAACACAACACACCACACACATAAATATATACACACACACACACATACACACACAACACCCATACACACAACAGCCCACACACAACACAACCACACACTTATATATATATATACACACATACATACACACCACACACAACACAAACGCACACACACACACACGAACACACACACGCACACCCGCACACATACACACATGCACACACACATGCACACACACATGCACACACACACAAACGCGCACACACGCACACACTCGTAGAACAGAACAGCAAGGGCAAGCACACACACAACTATTCTCAGGACCATACAACCTATCACACCATCCCAACACACACTATCAAAATCCATACCCACAGCCTCCACCCAACACCGAGCTATAGAATCCCACAATATACCACCAGGTCTCCCACCCTCACAGGCCCCCCAACCCACAGTGTTGGAAAGGAAACTGAAGGCATGGTACACAAACGCTGATGGAATAACAAATAAGTGGGAGGAGTGGCATGAAAGAGTCAAAGAAGCATCACCGGATCATCCATAGCTCTCACAAAAACCAACGCTTATACAGTATGATAACAGATGCCATCTTTTCCAACGGGATAACCAAAATCCTGAGGAAAGACAGAGGAACAGGGGGGGTGGAGGAGGGTGGCGTTGCTGGATACAAAAATCGCTGGAATTTTGATGAGCTGGAGAGAGAGACAGAGCGGAGAAGAAAGTGATTACATAGCGGGAACACTTCACTCTGGAGGTCCCAAGTGGTAATAGCAGTGATGTATAACCCAACCACAGAAGCAGCAGGAGTCCAGGCAAGAGTACGACGAGAGCAATAGAGCGATTGTTTGACACACTGGCTAGAGTGGCCAGAGATCTCATGCAATGCAGGGCAAAGCTCCTGATCATGGGTGACTTTAACCACAAGGAATCGATTGGGAGAACTTGGACCCACATGTGGGCCAAGAATACATGGAGGGGGCAAGATGATGGAGGTGGTACTGGAAAAACTCATGCCAACACGTAGGAACACTACCAAGAGAGAGAGGAGAGATGAACCAGCAAAGGCTGGACTTAGTATTCACCTTGAGTAAGCAGATATCGAGGACATCACATATGAAAGACCCCTTGGGGCCAGTGACCATGTTGGTTTTTAAGCTTCGAATACACAGTAAGCTTACAAGTTGAGGGGAACCGGAAAGGCCAGGACGAATGAAGCCAAACTACAATAAAGGGGACTAGCACCAGAATGAGGAACTACCTGAACGGTGTTCAGTGGGACAGTGAACCTTGCAGGAAGCCAGTTAATGAGATGAATGGTATAGTGTAGCAACAAAAGCAAGGAGGCTGGAGGAGAGGTTTGTACCCAAGGGTAACAGAAATAATAAAAAGCCAGGTGAGCCCCATGGTTTTTTACCCAAATGGTGCAGGGAGGCAAAAACCAAGTTTGCTAGGAAATGGAAGAAATATAGAAGGCACAGGGACCCAAGAGAATAAGGAGAACAGTCGTAGAGCCAGAACGAATATGCACAGATAAAAGGGAGCCCAAAGACAATATAAAATTAACTATCAGCTAAAGCCAAATCTGACCCGAAACTGTTGTAGCACAGCCACACAGGAGGAAAAACAACAGTCAAGGACCAGGTAATCAGGCGACGAAGGAAGGAGGAGAGACAACAAGAAAAATGACCGTGAAGTATTGAAGAACTCACAGAAGATTCAAAAGAAGTTTCACAGAGGAGACAGAAGGGACTCCAGAAATGACGGAGAAGGTTTGGGGCAGCACCACCAAGTGCTGGACACAGTGCACACAACCGAGGAAGAAGTGAAGAGGCTTCTGAGTGAGCTAGATACTCTCAAAGGCAATGGGGGCAGATAAACATCTACCTCGCCCATGGGTTATTGAGAGAGGGAGCAGAGGCGCTACGTGTACCCCTAACAACAATATTCAATACATCTATCGAAACAGGGAGATTGCCTGAGGCATGGAAGACAGCAAATGTAGTCCCAATCTTTAAAAAAGGAGACAGACATGAAGCATTAAACTACAGACCAGTGTCACTGACATGTATAGTATGCAAAATCATGGAGAAGATTATCAGGAGAAGAGTGGTGGAACACCTAGAAAGGAATGATCATGAGATCATTCCTTTCTAGGTGTTCCACCACTCTTCTCCTGATAATCTATACATGTCAGTGACATGGTTTCAGGGACGGGAAATCCTGTGTCACAAACCTACTGGAGTTCTATGACAAGGTGACAGCAGGTAAGACAAGAGAGAGAGGGGTGGTGGGATTGCATTTTCTGGACTGCAGAAGCGTTTGACACAGTTTCCACACAAGAGATGGTCATAAACTGGAGGACCAAGGCAGGATAACAGGGAAGGCATACAATGATCAGGGAAATACTTGTCAGGAGACAGCAACGAGTCATGGTACGTGGCGAGGTGTCAGAGTGGGCACCTGTGAGCACGGGGTCCCGCAGGGGTCAGCCCCTAGGACCAGGGCTGTTTCAGTATTTGTGAACGACATGGACGTGAAAGGAATAAGACTCTGAGGTGTCCTCTGTTTTTGCAATGACGTGGAAGTTGATGAGAAGAATTCAGCTCGATCCGAAGACCAGGCAGAACTAACAAAGGGATCTGGACAGCAGCAACCTGGTTCCAGCAATTGGCTCCTGGGTTCAATCGCGGCACGCAAGTGCAAAGTCATGAAGATTTGGGGAAGGGGCAAAGAAGGCCGGCAGACGGAGTTCAGTCTAGGGGGTCAGAGACTACAAAACCTCACTCAAGAAAAGATCTTGGGGTGAGTATAACACCAGGCACATCTCCTGAAAAGCGCAACATCAACCAAATAACTCTGCTGCAGCATATTGGGGCCCTAGCAAACCCAGAACAGCATTCCGACTCTTAATAAGGAATCGTTTCAGGACCCTGTACAACCGTGTACGCCTAGCCCATATTGGAGTATGCTTCACCAGTTTGGAACCCACACCTAGCCAAGCACATGAAGAACCTAGAGAAAGTGCAAAGGTTTGCAAGCAAGCAAGACTATCCCAGAGCCTAATAGGTATGTCCTACGAGGATAGGTTTTTAAGGGAAACACCCTGACGACACTGGAGGACCAGGGAAAGATAAGGGGGTACATGATAAGCGACATACAAAATACTGAGAGGAATTGACAAGGTGGACAAAGACAGGATGTTCCAGAGATTGGACACAGTAACAAGGGGACACAGTTGGAAGCTGAAGACACAGATGAATCACAGGTTTGTTAGGAAGTATTTCTTCAGCCACAGAGTAGTCAGTAAGTGGATTAGTTTGGGAAGCGATGTAGTGGAGGCAGGATCCATACATAGCTTTAAGCAGAGGTATGATAAAGCTCACGGCTCAGGGAGAGTGACCTAGTAGCGACCAGTGAAGAGGCGGGGCCAGGAGCTCGGACTCGACCCCCGCAACCTCAACTAGGTGAGTACAACTAGGTGAGGACACGCATACACTCACACACACACACACGCACACACACGCACGTCCCAGAGCTCAACGGAATGTCGTACGAGGAAAGGTTAAGGGAAATCGGACTGACGACACTGGAGGACAGAAGGGTCAGGGGAGACATGATAACGACATACAATATATGCGGGGATTAGACACAGGTTGGAGCAAGAGATAGGATGTTTTCCAGAGAGGACACAGGGGGTTCACAACTGAAGCGAAGACCTCAGACGAGTCACAGGGACGTTAGGAAGTATTTCTTCAGTCATAGATTTGTCAGCAAGTGGAATAGCCTAGCAAGTGAAATAGTGGAGGCAGGAACCATACATAATTTTAAGAAGAGTAAGGACAAAGCTCAGGAAGCTGAAGGAGAGGATCCAGTAGAAGATCAGTGAAGAGGCGGGGCCATGAGCTGAGTGTCCCGACCCCTGCAACCACTAATTAGGTGAGCAACAATTACCTGAGCACGCACAGCACACACAGTCACGCAACCAACGCATTACACAACAACACACATACACAGACACACACACACACACACACACACACACACTACACACACACACATACACACAACACACACGCACAACCCACACAAGAACACACAACATAAACACACACACACACATACAACACACACACACAAAAGAAATAAGATCATAAGAAAGAAGGAGACACTGCAACAAGCCTAACCCCCTGACCCATGCGGAGCAGGTCCATGTTCAACCCCACGGATTTGACCATGAACCCCACTCCTGATTATCCCAATGACCCACCCAGTCTGGTCATCCCCACCAAGGATGGAGCACTGTACCAGACCCAGCAGCACAAGCAAGTCAGTCCAACTCACAACCCACCCCACACCCACTCAAGTATTTATCTAACCTATTTTAAAAACTACACAACGTTTTAGCTCTCAATTAAACTGTACTCGGGAGCTTGTTTCCCCTCATCCACAACTCTATTAGCCAAACCAGTACTTTCCTATATCCTTCCTGACTCTGAATTTTTCCAACTTGAAACCATTGCTGCGAGTTCCTGTCTTGGTGGAAATTTTTCAGCACACTATTTTCATCCGCTTTTATTTATTTATGTTTTTCATTTTATACAACCTCGATCATATCCCCCCCTAATTCTACCCCTTTCAAGAGATTGCTGATTCGGGCCCTCAGTCTAATCCTCATAGGGAAGATATTTGATACATGGGATCAATCTTTGTCATCCTCCTTTGTTAAACGTTTCCAGAGCATTTATATCCATTCGTAATACGGTGACCAAACTGAGCAGCATAGTCTAAATGAGGCCTAACCAAGGATATATAGAGTTGAAGACACAACCTGAGGACTTCTATTATTTATACTTGCTAGATATGAAGCCAAGAACTCCTGTTAGTCTTTATTGCGACATCTAATGCACTGTTGTCTTGGTTTTAGGCTACTGCTAACCAGACTCCTAAATCCTTTTCGCAATCGGTATGTGTTAATATCTACATTATTTAGTTTATATGTGGCATGGTTATTATAACTGTCCAACATTTAGAACTTTGCATTGTCCAATATTAAACTGCATCTGCCACTTCTCCGAACCATGTGGCGTCCAGTCTATTCAAATCATCCTGGAGTGATCTATAATGTCCCCTCATTAGAATTATTGGACGGCCCTATTTTGGTGTAAATCAGCCAAATTTGCGTTATTCCGCTATTTATTCCCCCATCTATGTCGTTTATGTAAATTGTGAACAACAGACAACGGGCCCAACACTGACCCCTGAGGAACACCGCTTGTGACTGTGCCCCCATCTGATTTCCTCCCCATTTATGCAAATTCTCTGCTGCCTATTTTGTCAGCCATGCCTCTACCCAGGAAAAAATTTCTCCTATTCCGTGTGCCCTAAGTTTCCTCAATATCCTCTGGTGTGGAACTCTATCGAAAGCCTTACTGAAGTCCATATACACAATATCATATTCATTACCATGATCTACCTGCTCAAACACCTTAGTGAAAAAAGTTAGTAAATTCGTAAGACAGGAACGCCCCTTTGTAAAACCGTGTTGAGAATCATTAATCAATCTGTGCCTGTCAAGATGGCTACGAATTGCTTCGGCAATTATTGATTCCAGAGCTAATAAAACTGTATGCAACCTGTTCACAACCTGTTATAAACTAGGGAATAAAGTAAATTTCACACATAATGCTGTGAGGCACACCTCTCTGGTGTATATTATTATTACTATTATTATTATTATTATTATTATTATTATTATTATTACACTTCACTGTGTAAACTGTTATAAAAACATGTTGTAAAATAACTTATTATTACTATTTTATATAATATTCGTATATTTTCATATTCACATTATAAGAATTATTTTTATTGTATATTGGTACAACCTCCTGAAGCCCATGGCAATCACAGCCTCCTGGAAGCCAAGGCACTCACAGCCTCCTGGAGCCATGGCACTCACAGCCTCCTGGAGCTCATGGCACTCACCACAACCTCCTGGGAGAGCCATGGCAACTCACAACCTCCTGGAAGCCATGGCAACTCACAGACTCCTTGGAGCTCATTGGCACCTCACAACCTCCTGGAAGCCATGGCACTCACAACCTCCTGGAAGCCATGGCACTCACAGCCTCCTGTAGCTCATGCACTCACACAAACAACCCACCTGGAATCCATTGCACTCACAACCTCCTGGAAGCCATGGCACTCACAACCTCCTGGAAGCCATGGCACTCACAACCTCCTGGAAGCCATGGCACTCACAACTCCTGTAAGCCATGGCACTCGACAACCTCCTGGAAGAGCCATGGCACTCACAACCTCCGGAAGCCATGGCACTCACAACATAATGGAATCTATGGCACTCAAACCTCCTGGAAGTCTGGCACTCACAACCTCCTGGAAGCCATGGCACTCAAAACTTCCTGGAGCCATGGGTACTCACAACCTCCTGGAAAGGCCATGGGGCACTCACAACCACCTGGAAGCCAGACACCACAACCTCCGGGAAGCCATGGCACTCAGCAACCTCCTGGAAAGCTCATGGCACTCACAACCCCCTGGAAGCCCTGGCAATCACAACCTCCTGGAAGCCATGGCCTCACAACCTCCTGAAGCCATGGCACCCACACCTCCTGGGAAAGCCATGGGCACTCACAAACCTCCTGGAAGCCATGGCACTCACAACCACCTGGAAGGCCATGGAACTCACACCTCCTGGAAGCCATGGCACTTACAACCTCCTGGAAGGCCAGGCACTCACACCTCCTTGAAAGCCATGGCCTCACGAACCTCCTGGAAGCCTTCATGGCACTCACAATCTCCTGGAGCTCATTGCAACTCACAACCTCCTGGATCTCATGCAATAACTCCTGGAGCTTCATGGCACTCACAACCTCCTGGAGCTCATGGCACTCACAACCTCCTGGAGCTCATGGCATAACCTCCTGGAGCTCATGGCACTCACAACCTCCTGGAGCTCATGGCACTCACAACCTCCTGGAGCTCATGGCACAACCTCCTGGAGCTCATGGCACTCACAACCTCCTGGAGATCATGGAATTCACAACATCCTGGAGGTCATGCCATTCACAACATTCTGGAGGTCATGCTACTCACAACCTGGAGGTCATGCCACTCACAACATCCTTGAGGTCATGCGACTCACAACATCCTAGAGGTCATGCCACTCACAAATTGGTAGAGGTCATGACACTCACAACATTTTGGAAATCATGCCACGCACATCCTGGAGGTCATGCCACTCACAACATCCTGGAGGGCATGCCACTCACAACATCCTTGAGGTGATGCCACTTACAACATCCTGGAGGTCATGCCACTCACAACATCCTTGAGGTGATGCCACTTACAACATCCTGGAGGTCATGCCACTCACAACATCCTTGAGGTGATGCCACTTACAACATCCTGGAGGGCATGCCACGCACATCCTAGAGGTCATGCCACTCAACACTCTGGAGGTCATGCCACTCACAGCATCCTGAAGGCATGCCACTCACAACATCCTGGAGGGCATGCCACTCACAACATCGTAGAGGTCATGCCACTCACAACATGGTGGAGGTCATGCCACTCACAACATCGTGGAGGTCATGTTCTTCACAACATCCTGGAGGTCATGCCCCTCACAACATCCTGGAGAGCATGCAACTCACAACATGGAGGTTATGCCACTCACAACATCCTGGAGGTCATGCCACTCACAACATCCGGGAGTTCATGCCACTCACAACATCTTGAAGGGCATGTCACTCACAATTTCCTAGAGGTCATGTCAATCACAACATCCTAGAGATCATGCCACTCACAACATGGTGGAGGTCATGCCCCTCACGACATCCCTGGTGTTATGCCATATCTCACCACAATCCTGGATGTCATGCTACTCACAACATGGTGGAGGTACATCCACTCACAACATGGGTGGATGTCATGCCACTCACAACATGGTGGAGGTCCTGCCACTCACAACATGGTGGAGGTCATGCCACTCCCAACATCCTGGAGGGCATGCCACTCACAACATGGAGATCATGCCACTCCCAACATCCTGGAGGTCATGCCACCCACGTCCTGGATGACATGCCACTACAATCCCGGAGGTCATCTAGCCACTCACAACCTCCTGGAGCCATGAGGCATAACCTCCTGGAGCTCATGGCACTCACAACCTCCTGGAGCTCATGGCACTCACAACCTCCTGGAGCTCATGGCACTCACAACAACCTGGAGGTCATGCCACTCACAACATCCTGGAGGTCATGCGACTCACAACATCCTAGAGGTCCCACATGCCACTCACAAATTGGTGTAGGTCATGCCACTCACAACATCGTGGAGGTCATGCCACTCACAACATCCTGGAGGGCATGCCACTCACAACATGGAGGTTATGCCACTCACAACATGGAGGCTATGCCACTCACAACATCCTAGAGGTCATGCCAATCACAACATCCTAGAGGCCATCCACTCACAACATGATGGAGGTCCTATGCCCCTCTGACATCCTGGTTGGTTATGCCCCACTCACCACATCCTGGAGGTCCATGCCATCACAACATGGTGGGAGTCTTGCCACTCCAAAACATTGGTGGAGGTCCATGCCAGCCAACACATGGTGGATGTTCAAGCCACTCACAACATGGTGGAGGTCCTGCCACTCACAACATGGTGGAGGTCATGCCACTCCCAACATCCTGGAGGGCATGCCACTCACAACATTGTGGAGATCATGCCACTCCCAACATCCTGGAGGTCATGCCACCCACGTCCTGGAGGTCATGCCACTCACAACCTCCTGGAGCTCATGGCATAACCTCCTGGAGCTCATGGCACTCACAACCTCCTGGAGCTCATGGCACCCACAACCTCCTGGATCTCATGACACTCACAACATCCTGGAGGTCATGCCATTCACAACATTCTGGAGGTCATGCTACTCACAATCTGGAGGTCATGCCACTCACAACATCCTGGAGGTCATGCGACTCACAACATCCAAGAGGTCATGCCACTCACAAATTGGTGGAGGTCATGCCACTCACAACATTTTGGAAATCATGCCACACATCCTGGAGGTCATGCCACTCACAACATCCTGGAGGGCATGCCACTCACAACATCCTGGAGGGCATGCCATTCACAACATCCTTGAGGTGATGCCACTTACAACAACCTGGAGGGGCATAGCCCACGCACACATCCTAAGGCATGAGCCACTCAACATTCAGGAGGTCAAAGGCCACTCCGATCTCCTGAAGGGCATGCCACTCACAACATCCTGGAGGGCATGCCACTCACAACATCCTAGAGGTCATGCCACTCACAACATGGTGGAGGTCATGCCACTCACCACATCGTGGAGGTCATTTCACTCCACAACATCCTGGAGGTCATGCACACTCACAACATACCTGGAGGGCATGCCACTCACAACATTCCTGGAGATCATCGCCACTCCCACATCCTGGAGTTCAATGCCACTCAAACATCTTGAAAGGGCATGGGGGGGTCACTCACAATTCCTAGAGGTCATGCCAATCACAAAATCCCCCTAAGAATCATGGTGGCCACTACACAACATGGTGGATGTCATGCCCCTCACGACATCCTGGTGGTTATGCCACTCACCACATCCTGGTGGTTATGCCACTCACCACATCCTGGTGGTTATGCCACTCACCACATTCCTGGTGGTTATTGCCACTCAACCACAATCCCTGAAGGTCATGCAATCTCACAAACATGGTGGAGGTCATGCCACTTCACCAACATGGTGGGAGGTCATGCCACTCTCACAACCATGGTGAGGTCCGCCACTGCACAACATGGTGGAGGTCATGCCACTCCCAACATCCTGGAGGGCATGCCACTCACAACATGGAGATCATGCCACTCCCAACATCCTGGAGGTCATGCCACCCACGTCCTGGAGGTCATGCCACTCACATCCTGGAGGTCATGCCACTCACAACCTCCTGGAGCTCATGGCATAACCTCCTGGAGCTCATGGCATTCACAACCTCCTGGAGCTCATGGCACAACCTCCTGGAGCTCATGGCACTCACAACCTCCTGGAGCTCATGGCACTCACAACAACCTGGAGGTCATGCGACTCACAACATCCTGGAGGTCATGCCACTCACAACATCCTTGAGGTGATGCCACTTACAACATCCTGGAGGGCATGCCACGCACATCCTAGAGGTCATGCCACTCAACATTCTGGAGGTCATGCCACTCACAGCATCCTGAAGGGCATGCCACTCACAACATCCTGGAGGGCATGCCACTCACAACATCCTAGAGGTCATGCCACTCACAACATGGTGGAGGTCATGCCACTCACCACATCGTGGAGGTCATGTCACTCACAACATCCTGGAGGTCATGCCACTCACAACATCCTGGAGGGCATGCCACTCACAACATCCTGGAGTTCATGCCACTCACAACATCTTGAAGGGCATGTCACTCACAATATCCTAGAGGTCATGCCAATCACAACATGGTGGAGGTCATGCCCCTCACGACATCCTGGTGGTTATGCCACTCACCACATCCTGGAGGGTCCATGCTACCAAACTGGTGGGAGGTCATGCCAACTTACAACATGGTGGATGTCATGCCCCACTCTACAACCATCCTAGAGCTCATGCCACTCACAACATGGTGAGTCATGCCACTCACCACATCGTGGAGGTCCATGTCACTCACAACATGTGGAGTCCTGCCACTCACAACATTCCTGGAGATTTCATGCCACTCACAACACCTGGAGTTCATCGCCACTCACACACAACAATCTGTTGCGGCGGGCATGTCAACGGTCACAATATTCTAGAGGTCATGCCAATCACCAACATCCTAGAGGGTCCGTTGCCACTCCAACAACATGGTGGAGTCATGCCTCCTACACGACATCCTGGTGGTTATGCCACTCAAGCGCACATCCTGGGGTTCATGCCACTTCACATGGTGGAGGTCTTGCCTAACTCACAACACAACATTGTGGAGGTCAATTGCCTCTCACAAACATGGTGGAGGTTCTGCCACTCACAACATGGTGGAGGTCCTGCCACTCACAACATGGTGGAGGTCATGCCACTCCCAACATCCTGGAGGGCATGCCACTCACAACATGGTGGAGATCATGCCACTCCCAACATCCTGGATGTCATGCCACCCACGTCCTGGAGGTCATGCCCCTCACATCCTGGAGGTCATGCCAATACCCTCACAACATCCTGAAGGGCATGCCCATTTCTCATCCTTGAGGTCATGCCAATCACAACATCCTAGAGGTCATGCCACTCACAACATGGTGGAGGTCATGCCACTCACATCCTGGAGGTTATGCCACTCACCACATCCTGGAGGTCATGCCACTCACAACATGGTGGAGGTCATGCCATTCACAAATCCTGGAGGTCATGCCACTCACAACATCCTGGAGGTCATGCCACTCACAACATCCTGGAGGTCATGTCACCCCTCAGAATCTGTCTACGATTTTCCATCGAGTCAAAATAAATTAATTCAACTTTTAAGCAAGATTCAAACACTGAGATTTAATTTAGTCATCATTTATTAAATTGCTTAAAATTGCACAATGGTCGTGTCCAGGCCTTTCAGTTCAGTGTCCCAGGCAATATTTATCACTCAGGATCAACATACATCGACACATTTGAGATTTACTGTAACCATAATAAAGTGTCTCCATAACTTCTATTGTGTCTAACAATATACTTACGATTCATACCGTCTCGCCTAGTAGCTTCTAGACAATCTCAAAGGAAAATTCATATAGTCAATTAACAAAGTGAACAAATCTGCACAAACCCATGCTAGGAGCATCAATAAAATTTATTTTATGTCCAAGAGATGATCTGTCTCCCAGATTACATTTTACTTGCATATTATTGCGTCCCAGAAAGTTTTTTATTGTCTTTGTGTGATTGTGAACGTTTTCTTCTGTCATATAGAGGAGGCGTGATAAGAAGGATGTTGTGTTTCTAAGTGAGTCAGACTCATCTATAAATATTTATGGCTTCCCTCCTTTCTTATTTAACTTAAGCTTAATAAATTCACGTGAAGATTTACTCTTGTCCATCATCCAGAAATGTCCTCAGACTACCCTCTTATTCTTACATCTCTAACAGTGTCTCAGGCTATCCAACATTCTTACAATTTCTACAACAATGGAGACTACGAATATTTCTCTAATCTATTTCTATTACAATCTTGCGGTCACTGCCAGGCACATCAGTAGGCACACCAGTGTGCCGTCGGGACTTGCTAATATAACCCTCTTTTTCAAAAACATTCTGTATGGATCTCATAATAAAGTAGAAGGAGGTGAGAGAGAGAAGAGAGAGAACTACATTCTGTATATCAAACATCTACCCTGATGATGAGCAAACTTTCATGTTGAAAAATGACTAGTGGGGTACCACAAGTCTTGTGTACTTGCCTACCTATCTAATCTAGATAAATATTATCTAGAAAGAATAAAACGGTAATAAAACATATAATAACATACAGAAATTTTAAAGGAGAGAAAAATATATAAAATCATTACATTATAAGAATATGAGTGTAATAGATGAATACATAACCACATACCTCTAAAGTGGAGGTGCAACTTCTTCACGGGATATAGAGAACCAAACATCAAACTACACTTGTCTTCTGTTCTCTGAATCTTTGTGTCGTGTTGACGGTGACATTTAATATATATGGAAAATATTACCCAATCCTTCTTTCATCTACTAATACAAGCCTATACTTCTACTACACATATTTGATAAATTCTAAAGCACTTCTGGCTGCAGACAAAATTGGTCTACTTCACCATCATTCGTCGTCTAGATCTCTTATATTACTTTCTCATGTTACCTATTTAACTTCATCCAAATCTATATTACATATTTCATTTTACTGGCAGTCATATCTCACTGCCATAGTGATAATCATATTTTTTGTATGATTGTTTCTTTTAATTACTCCCCAGCCCATTCAGTTTGTTATTTGTTGGAGTCTCACCCTTGTATTTTATCTGGTTTTTCGTTAATTTACATTTCAAAAACTCTTGCATGTTTAGAAAAAAAAATGGAGGATAGAACTATTTGATAATAGAAATTAATTATCATGTTTTAGTTTGTTGGTAACAGCAGCATCTAGTAGAGTGGCAGCTTGAGTGTACCAGCTGGTAGAGTGGGCTCAGCTTTTGACCATCTGGTAGTGGAAGCTTGTGTACCATCTGAGTAGACTGTGGCAGCTGAGTACCATCTGTTAGAGTGGCTCTAGCTCTCAGTGGTACCTTCTCTTGTCAGAGTGGCAGCTTGTGTACCATCCTGGTCTAGTGGCAGCTTGTGTACCTCTGGTAATGTGGGCGCAGACTTCAGTGTACCATCTGGTAGAGGTGGCAGCGTTGTGTCCCATCTGGTAGAGAGCAGCTTGTGTACTATCCAAGGTCCTATCTGTACTGTTTTTACAATGTGTGTCTGTTGTCTATTGTTTATTTATCCTGGTGTTGAGAACTGTCCTCTGGTGTTCTTCCACTGATATATTAACTCTGTAGACTCCATGTTGTCCTTAACTGTTTTGCCTGTATTATTATTAATACATCTCTCTCTTACTCTTTGTTAAAAAAACTCTACTGTTACCCTTGTATACTTACTTCCGGTTGATCTTGCATATTTTTTTGGCACGTAGTCTATCTATTTACGTGGTAATTTCTTGAGAGCAACGTAGGATCGTCAACATATTCTCTGCGCGAGTAAGTGATGAACTGGTCAATCTTGGGCAATAAGATCTGCAGTTCTTATTACAACACATGTTGGAGAGGACTGTTCTGATGTTTGGGTATTTCCCATCATATTCCATTCATTGGTTCGACACGTGTTCGATATGCGTAGGGATTTGCCCACTAGTGGCGCCCCCATCGAAGGTGCCGCACACGTGCCCCTCCGCGCTGTCCTCCCACTTTCCTTCCTTCCCCTCTTGCACTATTCCTTCTCCTTTTTTCTCTTTTCTTCTCTTTTTCTCCGCTTTTTCTTCGCACGGAGCCGGCCCGTCCCCGCGCGCGCCCCCGCGAGCCCGGGAGTGTTTGACCATCTTTTTTCCTCCAGAGATATTATGTTTCCCAGAATGTTCTGTCAGCAAGCGATTTTTTTTTTCGAAATGTTTGCAAAATTTTAAATCTGAGTTCTCCATGTACTGAGCAAATTTACATTTGTTCTCCAGTGTTTAGCCAACATTTGTCAAATGTTCCGATGTTTGGCATCTTATTTTTCATTTTTATAGAGAATGTTGCAAAAATGTTTTTTCCCACTTTTTTGCGGTCTCCAACTCCTACAGATAAGTTTATCATCGTGAATAATCAACAGTTTTTCCTCACTTCCATCCTTGCGTCCTGCCCATCTCGCTTGGATCAACTTTTCACCTCGATTTTTTAGTCGAGAATTAATTGTTGTGTTTATATCAATTTTCTCTTCCAGGGGGGGGGGTGAAGTAATTACCGCGGAAAGGATCGAGCTGCCAACTCGCAGGGTCAAGTTTTCCAGTATTGGGGAGCACTCCAGATCCTGGAGTCAACACATTCTAGAGTTACCCTTTAAAAAATTTTTCTCTCTGTGGTATCACAACTTATATGTCTCAAATGTAAAAACAACAGTTTTGTAAACACCTATGAGTCATTGTACTTCCTCCTCAATGGGAAATGCAAGTCAGAAGTTAATAACAACTAGTAATACCCTACAGCACCAAGTAGTGTGATCAACAACCAACTGAGGCCCACTACACACACAGCTCACCGAGAGCTCCCACAGAACTCTGGTGAAACTCTCTGCCCCTCACTACCTAGCTGCTTCCAAGATTTTAAATCGTCGTGCCAGCATCCCCCCTCTCCCCCCCCTCCACTAATCACCACGCTGTACAGCAAGCCTGCAACAGGACACATACACACTGTAGTTTAGATATCACTCTAAACGGCTCCTAGCTGCGCCGGCAAGAACACCTGAGATCGAAACAGTGCCAGACAGTCTCTCCACAAATTATCGCACTTTCATGCAGCAGAAAGTGTAACAATTTACACCATGGTTGGTGAGGTTGGCCTGTGACCCTGAACCTAACCTAACCACACACAATACACACATTACACACACACACACACACACAACGTACTCAATCAACCACACCACTACTCCACTTCACAACCACACATACACTATTGACCACGCTGCACAGACCCCCACATTCACAACAAGTCACAACATGGAGATTTCAATACTCCCGGAGATACTAATATCTACTACTAGTGCGGATATACACACATATTACCAGGCACTGTCCTACATCAACTCTCCTCATCTCTAAACGTCAACTTGCTCAAATCATTCATCTTAACCTTTTTTTTGCCTGGTGAGGGAAGCCTGTTGATGGTGAAGGGAACATTTCCGACCTCAGATAAGATCTCAGGTCATCTCCTCAAGAAAGCGCCATAGGACAGCATTGACCGCATATCGATCCCACCAACACTACACTCAGTCATAACCTCCATTCAACCAATAACCCAACTATCAACCTCTATATTTTCTTTAAAATATACACACAAAGCCATTATTTTCATTAAAATTCACACAAATTCTCACAACCAACACTAGTTAAAAAATTAACCGGTCGACCATTATTCAACAATGTCCACTATCCACCTCCATTAATTTTCTTTAAAATGTTCATCACGCGCTCACTTCATTATAATTTAAAACTTGTAAACGAAATCCATTATTATTATTATTATTATTACTAATTATTATTATTATCATTATATAAATCATGGTGGAGCACTCATACCCCTAACACCTCATAACACAACACGACACGTAACCCTCATCAAAGCTCCAGCACTATCACAAGTCACAATTTATTTCACTATCCACCTGCAATTTCGCTGGCTTATCTATTATAACACTCTCACTATCCACGCACATTTCCACATCTTCTCAGTAAGACAACTCACCAACAGATATAACACAATTATCTTAACCCGCACATTACCAACACGATATAACAAGTCACAAACACGGCACACTACTCCACTCGCATTTTCACTCATAACCCACAACTATTCTATACCTCCATTTTTTTCACTCATAATACCCAACAACCCACAACACCACATCACTTTCTCCCAAGTCACAATATTAAACTGATCCAAGCTCAATACAACTAATGCACATGCACCACTTTTAACAAACCCCAACAAGTCACAAGTCACAATTTACACTATCCACCCTCATTTTCCCTTTGTCTCAATAATTATAACCCTCTCACTATCCACCCCTCAACTTCATACTGTACATACCTGGATATAGTGGGTGAAGGCAAATATACATTATAGTCTATTTCTGAGTTTGTTTGCCCCAATTCCCATTACGACCAGGTCGTAATATATGTTAACATCTATACATCACAGTATATAGCAATAGTATGGGAGACATTAACACACAGTCGTACTGGCCAGGTTGTGGCAACACACAGTCGTACTGGCCAGGTTGTGGCAACACACAGTCGTACTGGCCAGGTTGTGGTGGCAACACACAGTCGTACTGCCAGTTGTGAGCAACACGACAGTCCTTACTGGCGCAGGATTGTGGGCAACACCAGTCGTACAGGCCCAGGTAGTGTGCAACACACAGTCGTACTGGCCAGGTATGTGGCAAACACAGCAGTCGTACTGGCCCAGGAAGTGGCAACACACAGTTTCGTACTGGTCATGTTGTGATGCAACACACAGTCGAACTGCCAGGTGATGAGGCCAACACATCAGTCGTACTTGGCCGAGGTTTTGGCAACACACAGTCGTACTGCCAGTTTGTGGCAACACAAGACAGTCGTACTGGCCAGGTTGTGGCAACAAACAGTCCGCGTACTGGTCAGTTGTGGCAACACACAGTCTACAGGCCTAGGTTTGTGGCAACCACACAGGTCTACTGGCCAGTCGTGGCAACACACAGTCCGTACAGGCACAGGTTTGTGGCAATCACACCAGTCGTACTGGACAGGTTGTGGCAACACCAGTCGTTAAACACTGGCCAGGTTGTGGCAACAACAGTCGTACTGGCAGGTTGTGGCAACACACAGCGACTGGCTCAGGTCTGTGGCAGCCACCACCAAAAATCTTATTTTCAAAAGATATAATCCGTCCAAGTCTTTATTTTCATCACCGAACGTTTTTTTGTGTTTTTGCATGGTGGTGGTGAATGATTTTTCACCTTCTGCAAAATCGAAGAAGGGGAAAGAAGTGGGTAATATGTGAAAACTGATAGACTTTTATTTAAAAATTAATTCTACTTAATATCCAAAGTGCTTTCATTCAAACTGTATTTATAAGATATGCATTGTCTTATAATCACAAGTCCCTCAAGTCTGTTTACTTTTTTCACATACATGTAAATACGTGGTCTTTTTCCAAAAATATTGAGCCTCAGAATATGGAAACTTCTTACCTTTTTTTCAAAAAATTGAAATTTATATTGAAGAATATTCCTATTTCTATTACAACTAATTATACAGTATTGTATATTTTCAGCAATCGTGTGGGAGAGTCAGTTATGGCTTAAGAGAAAATTTGTACACATATATGTAATATAGTTTGGTTGTTAGCATGGTGTTTGTAGTGATGTGTATGTGTAGACCAAAGTGAAAATAATACATCAGAGAAATTTTGAACTAACTACATGATAATTCACAATAAATACGAATACAGTACGGTGGGTACAGCTGTCAGCTTGCTGACTGCTGAGACAGCAGATCAGCCAGTCAGTAGAAAGAAATGAGCCAATAAGGTTAAAAATGGGAAATTTAGAATGGCATTAAGGTTGAAGTGTGTGACGCCCAGTTGGAATAAAGTAGTCAGTATATATTCATGATTTTTTGGAATTAGCTGTTAACATGGGAAAGATTAATATGCGTAACAAAGAAGAGTGTGAATTAAGAAAGGGAATAAAGATGTGGATCCATTGTAAACACTGCGCGCGAGCACAGTCCACTCATATAGAAGGAAACCGCACTTAGTGCATGTTATAGGTTTGCCAAGAAAATACATAGAGAGATGTTAGAAGAGGGAATGTTTTGTATAACTATAGTGTATGAATTAAATAAAAAATATGCAACAAAGACGGTAAATGATTACACACAAAAAACTGTCCTAGATAATGTTGTAATGATGTCACTTGTGATCATTAAAGCCGTGTGATGTCACTGTACTTTGGTCAAAAGACAATGTAAATATATAAAGCAAACCATCATGTAGACAGATGTCACTGACACACAAAAAGCAAACCATCAATGTAAGACCAGATGTCACTGGAAACACTGCTTTATTTAACATACTATTTAAAACTCAGTACACACTCACACACACCCACACACACATACACAGCACGACACTCTCTCGCTGTTCTGCTGTCTCTGTCTGTCAGTCTGTCTGTCTGTCTGGTCCTCTCTCTCTCTCTCTCTCTCTCCGCCCCTCCTCTCCTCGATATCAGATTCCAGTAGCACTCTCTCTCTCTCCACCTTCTCGCTTCTACTCGGTCTCATCTCTACTCTCTCTACTCTCACTCATCTCTCACATGTGTGTGTAGGCATGGTTCGCGTATTTCTTAGAAGATATACTTATTAATATGGTTTATGTTTGTGCGCTTGTTAACTTTCCGATGTCAAATGCGACAGATGAATTAATAAATAAAAATGAAGACAGTGTAATATTTAATACAGTTTCATTGATGTAGACAAATTCATCAACACTTTGGCAATCATCTATATAAAATAAAACACTCACAAATGCTTTTAAACTGCTATATTATTAAAAAAAATCTTGTACTCAGAATAACTTCACAGTGTAACATAAAAGGAATTCCAAAATTATAATTAATTAGCCATTCCGAGGTGGCCGAACTGGGTGACATCTTGGTGGCGTCTAGCTGGTGTACGGTCGCGGCTGTCTTGGTGGATGTAATTACTGGACGCAGTTTTCTGTGTGTGTCACCTCCAGTAATTCCACCCACCTGGACAGTCTCTACCGTAGACCAGCTAGACAAGACCAAGTTTCCACCCAGCAAGGTCACTGAGGGTGGGAACCGCTGACTCTGGGGAAGTGGGGAAGGGAAAACATCCGGGAGCGAACGGATGGATTCCTGGATACATGAACCTGGGGAAAGCATGAATACATGCAGTTGAGGCTGACCTTGGGTAAGTTGGGAAGGGAAGACATCCGGCGGTAGACGGATAGATTCCTGGATACATGAACCTGGGCAAGGCAAGAATACCGCTAACTTTGGGGAAGTGGGGAAGGGAGTCCACCTGAGGTGACACCAAGTGGACTCCTGGAGACACTGAACCGGGGAAGGCACTCACCTAACTCGCTGACCTTAGGTAAGTGGGGAAGGGAAGACATCCGGGAGCGAACGGATGGATTCCTGGATACATGAACCTAGGGAAGGCTGAGGCTGGAAGGCAGAGAGAGAGAGAGAGACAGAGAGAGGCGAGGCTGACCTTAGGGAAGTGAGGAAGGAGAGACATCCGGGGGCCCACGGATGAATTCCTGGACACATGAACCTGGGGAAGGCGAGGGGGGGGGTGGACCTTAAAGACGAACCACTGGCTTCCACGTGGCAAGGTCTGGTAACTCAGAGATAACTCTGAGGCTTACAGTGGTCGCAAATAATAATTATTATAATAAGTTTATTATTAACTGTTACTAATAATTTATGATTTGGATTCAAATGGGTGGTGTTATTCCCACTCCAACCTCCCTGACAGTAGCCACGGTGGTGTTATTCCCACTCCAGCCTCCCTGACAGTAGTCACGGTGGTGTTATTCCCACTCCAGCCTCCCTGACAGTAGCCACGGTGGTGTTATTCCCACTCCAGCCTCCCTGACAGTAGCCACGGTGGTGTTATTCCCACTCCAGCCTCACTGACAGTAGTCACGGTGGTGTTATTCCCACTCCAGCCTCCTGACAGTAGCCACGGTAGAGTTACTCCCACTCCAGCCTCCGTGACAGTAGCCACGGTGGTGTTATTCCAACTCCAGCCTCCCTGACAGTAGCCAGGGTGGTGTTATTCCCACTCCCTCCTGACATATAGCCACGGTGGTGTTATTCCCACTCCAGCCTCCTGACAGTAGCCATGGTGGTGTTATTCCCACTCCAGCCTCCCTGACAGTAGCCAGGTGGTGTTATTCCCACTCCAGCCTCCCTGACAGTAGCCACGGTGGTGTTATTCCCACTCCAGCCTCCCTGACAGTAGCCACGGTGGTGTTATTCCCACTCCAGCCTCCCTGACAGTAGTCATGGTGGTGTTATTCCCACTCCAGCCTCCCTGACAGTAGCCACGGTGGTGTTATTCCCACTCCAGCCTCCCTGACAGTAGCCACGGTGGTGTTATTCCCACTCCAGCCTCCCTGACAGTAGCCACGGTGGTGTTATTCCCACTCCAGCCTCCCTGACAGTAGCCACGGTGGTGTTATTCCCACTCCAGCCTCCCTGACAGTAGCCACGGTGGTGTTATTCCCACTCCAGCCTCCCTGACAGTAGCCACGGTGGTGTTATTCCCACACAATAACACAGAAGACCAGTACAGTAACAGAGAAAATCAATACAGTAACAAAGAATAACAGTAAAGTAACACAGAAGACCAGTACAATAACACAGAGGACTGTACAGTAACACAGAAGAACAGTGCAGTAACACAGATTTACATCTCTTATATTTTACTGTTCTTCTGTGTTGGTGTTCTGTTTTATGTGTTATAATACTGTTTTATATGTTATTATTCTGTTTTGTGTTACTATGCTGTTTTACGTCTCAGTTTACTGTTTTATGTGTTACTATAATGTTTTATTTGTCACTATACTGTTTAATGTTTCACCTTACCGTTTTATATAACACTATACCATTTTATGTGTCACTATACTGTTTTATGTGTTTCTTTATTGTTTCGTTTGTTACTGTACTGGCTGACACGTCTCCTGGCTGACAGGTCTCCTGGCCGACACGTCTCCTGGCTGACAGGTCTCCTGGCCGATACGTCTCCTGGCTGATACGTCTCCTGGCTGACACGTCTCCTGGCTGACACGTCTCCTGGCCGACAAGTTTCCTGGCTGACACGTCTCCTGGCTGACACGTCTCCTGGCCGACACGTCTCCTGGCCGACACGTCTCCTGGCTGACACGTCTCCTGGCTGACACGTCTCCTGGCCGACACGTCTCCTTGTTAATATCTCAGATAAACCTCTATTAATGAATATCATCTAATGTATAAAGTAGTTAGATGCAATCTGTGACCTTTTTATGATTTACTGAACTCGAAAACGTACAACTTAATGGTAAGTTGCAAAAGATTAATGAAAAAAGTCGGACACGTCTGCCTGCC
>NC_069420.1:58543125-58571468 GCF_026875155.1 Cherax quadricarinatus
AAAATTTGGGGGAAGTCTGAGACACTGTTAGTGAAGTAAAATATGGGAATCTGAGACATTGTTAGTGATGTAAGAATGTGGGAAGTCTGAGACATTGTTAGTGATGTAAATAAATAACAAAAAGGCACAATACCGTGACTGGAACGATACTCAAAAAACCCGCACATAAAAGACAGAAGCTTACGACGACGTTTCGGTCCGACTTGGACCATTGACAAAGTCACACTAACAGAGGAGGAGCAGGACGGCTATATATAGGCGGAAGAGGTGGAGGTTAGTAGTAGTGGTAGTAGTAGTAGTAGTAGTAGTACAAGAATTGTATATAATACCGACAGGATGAAATGACACATGCACAACACCCGGGCATCCCCCCCGTAGACGTTTCGCCATCCAGCCAGCCACTGGATGGCGAAACGTTCACAACAAAGAAACCAGACGCGCACATGTGTCTATTTCATCAGTAGATGTAGTAGAAGAAGAAGAGGTAGTAGTAGTGGTAGTGGTAGAAGTGGGAAATAAGGAAGACGAGCCAGTCAAATAAAAAGGAAGGGGAGCACTGCAAGAGAGCTAGAAACCCACAGAGGGAGAGCAAGCGCACCGAGGTGCGTGAAGGGGAAGTGGTGAAATAAAATAAAGAAGGAACAGAAACACGAGACAGGAGAGAGAAAGACAACCCAGAGGAGAAAAGGAGGAGGAAAGGGGAAGAGGAAGAAGAAAAAGAAGAAGAAAAAAGAAAAAATGGGGGATTCAGGTTAAGTCACGGGTGTTCTGAAGTTTGGAGCATTTTAAAAATGTATGGGAGGGAAGGCATCTACAGAGACGAAGCCAGGGCAAAGGGTTCATACAAGGAAAGTTTGTGTATAAGAGAGGATTCAACTAAACGGCGACTTTTCGAGTTGGAAGTAGGGAAGACAGTTTTAGCAAAAGACCAGTCAATAGGATGGCTAGATCTTGACGTGACAAAAAAGAGCATTGTTGTGTCGGCAAGCCTAAACTGGTCGATCTCTTTCTGACAGACTTAGGGAGCACAAAATAGTGTTAGGCTTGCCGACACTAACAATGCTCTTTTCTGTCACGTAGAGATCATAGCCATCCTTTTTGACTGGTCTTCTGCTAAAATGTCTTCCCTACTTCCAACTCGAACAGTCGCCGTTTTGGTTGAATCCTCTCTTTAACAAAATTTCCTTGTTTGAACCCTTTGCCCTGGCTTCGTCTCTGGTAGATGCCTTCCTCTCCCACTACATTGTAAAATGCTCCAAACTTCAGAACACCCGTGACTTAACCCGAATCCTCATTTTTTCTTCTTCTTCTTCTTTTTCTTCTTCCTCTTCCCCTTTCCTCTCTCCTTTTCTCCTCTGGGTTGTCTTTTCTCTCCTGTCTCGTGTTTCTGTTCCTTCTTTATTTTATTTCACCACTTCCCTTTCACGCACCTCGGTGCGCTTGCTCTCCCTTGTGGGTTTCTAGCTCTCTTGCAGTGCTCCCCCTTTCCCTTTTTATTTGACTGGCTCGTCTTCCTTATTTCCCACTTCTACCACTACCACTACTACTACCTCTTCTTCTTCTACTACATCTACTGATGAAATTAGACACATGTGCGGCGTCTGGTTGTCTTTGTTGTGGACGTTTCGCCATCCAGTGGCTGGCTGGTGGCGAAACGTCTACGGTGGGGATGCCCGGGTGTTGTGCATGTGTCATTTCATCCTGTCGGTATTATATACAATTCTTGTACTACTACTACTACTACTACTACCACTACTACTACCTCCACCTCTTCCTGCCTATATATAGCCGTCCTGCTCCTCCTCTGTTAGTGTGACTTTGTCAATGGTCCAAGTCGGACCGAAACGTCGTCGTAAGCTTCTGTCTTTTATGTGCGGGTTATTTGAGTATAGTGATGTAAGAATGTGGGAAGTCTGAGACACTGTTAGTGAAGTAAGAATATGGGAAGTCTGAGACATTGTTAGTGATGTAAGAATGTGGGAAGTCTGAGACACTGTTAGTGAAGTAAGAATATGGGAAGTCTGAGACATTGTTAGTGATGTAAGAATGTGGGAAGTCTGAGACACTGTTAGTGATGTAAGAATGTGGGAAGTCTGAGACACTGTTAGTGAAGTAAGAATATGGGAAGTCTGAGACATTGTTAGTGATGTAAGAATGTGGGAAGTCTGAGACACTGTTAGTGATGTAAGAATGTGGGAAGTCTGAGACATTGTTAGTGAAGTAAGAATGTGGGAAGTCTGAGACACTGTTAGTGAAGTAAGAATATGGGAAGTCTGAGACATTGTTAGTGATGTAAGAATGTGGGAAGTCTGAGACACTGTTAGTGAAGTAAGAATATTGGAAGTTGAGACACTGTTAGGGATGTTAGCATATGCGGAAGTCGAGACATTGTTAGTGATGTAAGAATTGTGGGAAGTCTGAGACACTGTTAGTGAAGGAAGAAAATGGGAGTTCTGAGACATTGTAGATGATGTAAGATGTGAGGAAGTCTGAGCACTGTTAGGGAAAGTAGATATGGGGAAGTCTGAGACCACTGTTAGTGAAGTAAGAATGTGGGAAGTCTTGAGACATTTCTGGATGAGACAATGAGTAAATTTCACGATATATTAAGATTAAGAAATAATTAAAGAGTAGCCATAAATAATAATAGATGTTCAGACTAACTTATACACATCACTTTCTCTCACCTCCTCTATATTGACAGAAGAAAAACGTTCACCATCACCACAGACCAAATCAAAAACTTTCTGGGGACGAATATACAATGTTAAATGTACCATCTGGGAGACGCCATTCTGGCAAAATAATTTATAAGAACATAAGAACATAAGAATGTAGGAACACTGCAGAAAGGCCTAATGGACCATACGAGGCAGGTCTTATCAAAAACGACATCTCCTAAGACTACTCAAGAAATAAGAACATAAGAACATAAGAATGTAGGAACACTTAAGAACATAAGAATGTATGAACATTCCTACATGGTGGCTAGCTTGTCTCTTTGTCAATGTCTCTGATTTTCCTTTATATTGTCAAAGTACTGTGATGTATATTAATCGCAGTGTATTTTACCCCCACCATGAATGTTATGGAAACAACTTTATTATGTTTACATTAATCTCAATGTTTCAGTTATTCTGATGTAATATCTGCTGAACTGTGGAATGACACAACCATTGTGCAATTTTAAGCAATTTAATAAATGATAACTAAATTAAATCTCAGTGTTTGAATCTTGCTTAAAAGTTGAATTAATTTATTTTGACTCGAATGGAAAAATCGTAGACAGATTCTGAGGGTGGCATGGACTCCAGGAATTGTGTGTGGCATGACTCCAGGATGTTGTGAGTGGCTGGGACCTCCAGGAGTGTTGTGAGTGCATGATCCTCCACCTGTTGTGAGTGGCATGACCTCCAGGATGTGGTGAGTGGCATAACCTCCCAGAGATGGATGTGAGTGGCTGACCTCCATTCATGTTGCGAGAGGCATCGACCTCCAGGATGGGAGAGTGGGATAACTCCCAGGATGTGAGTGGCATGACCTCCACCATGTTTGAGTGGCATGACCTCTAGGATGTTGTGATTTGGCATGCCTGAGGATGAGTGGCATGCCTTCAGGATTGTTGTGAGTGGCATGCCCTTCAGGATTGTTGTGAGTGGCATGACCTCCAGGATGTGAGTGGCATGGCCTCCAGGACGTGGGTGGCATGACATCCAGGATGTTGGGAGTAGCATGATCTCCCCATGTGCGAGTGGCATGCCTCCAGATGTTGGGAGTGGCATTGACCTCCCCACCATGTTGTGAGTGGCAGGACCTCCACCATGTTGTGGTGGAATGACCTCACCATGTTGTGAGTGGCATGACCTCCACAATTGTTGTGGTGGCAAGGGACTCCACCATGTGAGTTGCTGACCTCCAGGATTGTGAGTGGCAGAACCACCAGGATGTGTGAGGGGGAATGACCTCCACCATGTTGTGAGTGACACGACCTTAGGATGTTGTGATTGGCATGACCTCTAGATATTGTGAGTGACATGCCCTTCAAGATGTTGTTGAGTGGCTTGAATCAGGGTGTTGTGAGTGGCATGACCTACCAGGATGTTGTGAGTGGCATGCCCTCATGTTGTGAGTGGCATGCCCTCCAGGATGTGTGGAGTTGGCATAGACCCCCAGGAGCGTTGTGAGTGACTGACCTCCACGATGAGGTGAGGGCCATGACCTCCACATGTTGTGAGTGGCATGACTTAGGATCTAGTTGTGAGTGGCATGCCCCTCCCAGGCTGTTGTGAGTGGCATTCCCCTAGGATGCTGTGAGTGGCATGACCTCCGAATGTGAGTGGCACTGACCTCTAGATGTGCGTGGCATGCCCTCCAGCGATGTGTTGTAAGTGGACATCACGTCAGGGATGTTGTGTCCAGGATGTTGTGAGTGGCATGCCCTCCAGGATGTTGTGAGTGGCATGACCTCCAGGATGTGCGTGGCATGATTTCCAAAATGTTGTGAGTGGCATGACCTCCACCAATTTGTGAGTGGCATGGGCTCTAGGATGTTGTGAGTGCATGACCTACAGGATGTTGTGAGTGGCATGACTCCAGGTGTGAGTAGCATGACCTCCAGTCTATGTTGTGAGTCGCATGACCTCCAGGATGTTGTGAGTGGCATGACCTCCAGGTTGTGAGTAGCATGACCTCCAGAATGTTGTGAATGGCATGACCTCCAGGATGTTGTGAGTGTCATGAGCTCCAGGAGGGTGCTGAGTACCCATGGCTCCAGGAGGTTGTCGCCATGAGACTCCAGGAGGTTCGTGGTCTGCCATGAGCTTCAGGAGGTTATGCAATGAACTCCGAGGAGGTTGTAAGTGCATGAACTCCAGGATGTTGTGAGCGGCATGACCTCAGTGATGTTGTGAGTGGCATGCCCTCAGGATGTGAGTGGCATGACCTCCACGGATGTCGGTGAGTGACACATGAACCTCCCATCCATGCTTGTGGTGGCATGACTCTAGGATGTTGTGAGTTGCATGACCTCCAGGATGTTGTGAGTGGCATGACCTCCAGTTGTTGGTGATGCCATGAGCTCCAGGAGGTTTTGCCATGAGCTCCAGGAGGTTGTAGTGCCATGAGCACCAGGACCGGTTGTGAGTGCCATGAGCCCCAGTAGGTTATGCCATGAGCCTCCAGGAGGATGTGAGTGGCCAATGACCTCCAGGATGTGAGGTGGCATGACACCTTCCAGGGACGTGGGTGGGCACTGACCCCAGGATGTTGCGGAGTGGCATGATCTCCTCCATTTGTGAGTGGCAGGACTCCACCATGTTGTTTGAGTGGCATGACATCCACCATGCTTGTCGAGTGGCATGACCTCCCACAATGTTGTGGTGGCAAGACCTCCACCATGTTGTGAGCTGCCAGACCTCCAGGAGTTGTGAGTTGGCATAACCACCAGTATTCGTGAGGGGGGCATGACCTCCAACCATGTTGTGAGTGGCATGATCTCTAGGATGTTGTGATTTGGCATGACCTCTAGATATTGTGAGTGACACGCCCTTTCAGTTGATGTGAAGTGGCATGAACTCCAGGATGTTGTGAGTGGCATGACCTCCAGGATGTTGTGAGTGGCATAACCTCCATGTTGTGAGTGGCATGCTCTCCAGGATGTTGTGAGGGGCATGACCTCCAGGATGTTGTGAGTAACATGACCTCCACGATGTTGTGAGTGGCATGACCTCCACCATGTTGTTAGTGGCATGACCTCTACGATGTTGTGAGTGGCATGCCCTCCAGGATGTTGTGAGTGGCATGCCCTTCAGGATGCTGTGAGTGGCATGACCTCCAGAGTGTTGAGTGGCATAACCTCTAGGATGTGCGTGGCATGCCCTCCAGGATGTTGTAAGTGGCATCACCTCAAGGATGTTGTGAGTGGCATGCCCTCCAGGATGTTGTGAGTGGCATGCCCTCCAGGATGTTGTGAGTGGCATGACCTCCACCAATTTGTGAGTGGCATGACCTCTAGGATGTTGTGAGTCGCTTGACCCCAGGATGTTGTGAGTCGCCTCTGACCTCCAGGTTGTGAGTGCATGACCTCCAGAATGTTGCTGAATGAGCATGACCTCCAGGAGTATTGTGAGTTCATGGATCTCCAGGAGGTTGTGAGTGCCATGAGCTCCAGGAGGTTGTGAGTGCCATGAGCTCCAGGAGGTTGTGAGTGCCATGAGCTCCAGGAGGTTATGCCATGAGCTCCAGGAGGTTGTGAGTGCCATGAGCTCCAGGAGGTTGTGAGTGCCATGAGCTCCAGGAGGTTGTGAGTGCCATGAGCTCCAGGAGGTTATGCCATGAGCTCCAGGAGGTTGTGAGTGCCATGAGCTCCAGGAGATTGTGAGTGCCATGAGCTCCAGGAGGTTGTGAGTGCCATGGCTTCCAGGAGGTTGTGAGTGCCATGGCTTCCAGGGAGGTTGATATGTGCCATGGCTTCCAGGAGGTTGTGAGTGCCATGGCTTCAGGAGGTTGTGAGTGCCATGGCTTCCAGGAGGTTGTGAGTGCCATGGCTTCCAGGAGGTTGTGGGTGCCATGGCTTCCAGAAGGTTGTGAGTGCCATGGCTTCCAGGAGGTTGTGAGTGCCATGGCTTCCAGGAGGCTGTGAGTGCCATGGCTTCCAGGAGGTTGTGAGTGCCATGGCTCCAGGAGGTTGTGAATGTCATGGCTTCCAGAGGAGGCTGTGAGTGCCATGGCTTCCAGGAGGTTGTGAGTGTCATGGCTTCCAGGAGGTTGTGAGTGCCATGGCTTCCAGGAGGTTGTGAGTGCCATGGCTTCCAGGAGGTTGTGAGTGCAGGCTTCCAGGAGGTTTGTGTGAGTGCATGGCTTCCAGAGGTTGTGAGTTCTGGCTTCCAGGAGGCTGTGAGTGCCATGGGCTTCAGGAGGTTGTGAGTGCATGGCTTTCCAGGAGGTTGTGAGTGCCATGGCTTCCAGGAGGTTGTGAGTGCCATGAGCTCCAGGAGGTTGTGAGTGCCATGGCTTCCAGGAGGTTGTGAGTGCCATGGCTTCCAGGAGGCTGTGAGTGCCATGGCTTCCAGGAGGTTGTGAGTGCCATGGCTTCCAGGAGGTTGTGAGTGCCATGAGCTCCAGGAGGCTGTGAGTGCCATGGCTTCCAGGAGGTTGTGAGTGCCATGAGCTCCAGGAGGTTGTGAGTGCCATGGCTTCCAGGAGGTTGTGAGTGTCATGGCTTCCAGGAGGTTGTGAGTGCCATGGCTTCCAGGCGGTTGTGAGTGCATGGCTTCCAGGGAGTGTGAGTGCCATGGCTTCCAGGGGGTTGTGGAGTGCCATGAGCTCCGGAGGCTGTGAGTGCCATGGCTTCAGGAGGTTGTGAGTGCCCATGGCTTCCAGGAGGTGTGATGGTGCCATGGCTTCCAGGAGGTTGTGAGTGCCATGGCTTCCAGGAGGTTGTGAGTGCCATGACCTCCAGGAGGCTGTGAGTGCCATGGCTTCCAGGAGGTTGTGAGTGCCATGGCTTCCAGGAGGTTGTGAGATGCCATGGCTTCCAGGAGTTGTACCAAATACAACATAAACAATAATTCTTTAATGTGATATGAATCTACTAATATTATATAAAATAGTAATAATAAGTTATTTTACATGTTTTTATAACAGTTTACACAGTGAAGTGTAATAATAATAATACTTAATAGTAATAGTAATCGCGTTAGCCACTAGACCAGCTAGCCACAATAAGATTCATCCAACTAGGTATATTTCTACACCATAGGAAGTTAGCACACGGCACCTCTGTTGACCACAGTGTTCCCCCCCCTTTGTCCTCTGTGGTCACAGGAGGTGCCTGTGCAAACCTTTCCTATGGTTGTAGAAAATATGTAGTTGGATGAATCTTATTGTGGCTAGCTGGTCTAGTGGCCTACGCGTCGGGGCTGGAGTTTTGAGACTCTGTGACCGCGGGTTCAATCCCGGCCGGGGGTATGGTTTAATAATAGTAATAATAATATACACCAGAGAGGTGTGCCTCACAGCATATGGCTGATTTACTTTATTCCCTGTTTTATAACAGGTTGTGAACAGGTAGCATACAGTTTTATTAGCTCTGGAATCAATAATTGCCGAAGCATTTCGTTAGCCATCTTGACAGGCACAGATTGATTACTGATTCTTCAACACGGGTTTTACAAAGGGGGTTCTGTCTTACGAAATTTACTAACTTTTTTCACTGAGGTCAATTTGAGGCGGTGATCAGGTAATGAATATGATATTGTGTATATGGACTTCAGTAAGGGCTTTCGATAGAGTTCCACATCCAGAGGCTATTGAGGGAACTTAAGGCACACGGGAATAGAGAGAAATTTTTTCCTGGGAGAGGCATGGCTGACAATAGACAGCAGAGAGTTTGCATAAATGGGGGAAATCCGAATGGGGGCACGTCACAAGCTGGGTCTTCCTCAGGGGTCAGTGATGGCCCGCTGTTGTTCACCATTTACATAAACGACATAGATGAGGGAATAAATAGGCGACATAAGCAAATTTGGCTGATACACCAAAATAAGGCCGTCCAATACATTCTAATGAGGACATTAGAGCACTCCAGGTGATTTGAATTAGATGACGCAATGGTCGGAGAAGTGGCAGATGCACCCCCCCCCCCCCCCCCCCCCCCCCCCCCCCCCCCCCCCCCCCCCCCCCCCCCCCCCCCCCCCCCCCCCCCCCCCCCCCCCCCCCCCCCCCCCCCCCCCCCCCCCCCCCCCCCCCCCCCCCTGTTTAATATTGACAATGAAAGTTTCATAAATGTTGGACAGTTAATAACCATGCCACATATAAACTATTAATGAAAAGGATTTTAGGAGTCTCTGGTTAGCAGTAACCTAAAACCAAGACAACGGCATTAGTGTTCGCAATAAAGTTAACAGAATTCTTGGCTTCATATCTAGAAGTATAAATAATAGAGGTCCTCAGGTTGTTCTTCAACTCTATATATACCTTGGTTAAGGCCTCATTTAGACTATGTGCTCAGTTCTGGTCACCGTATTACGAATGGATATAAATGCTCTGGAAAAAAGTACAAAGGAGGATGACAAAGATGATCCCATGTATCAAAAATCTTCGCTATGAGGATAGGACTGAGGTCCCTGAATCTGCACTCTCTAGAAAGACGTAGAATTAGGGGGGATATGATCGAGTTGTATAAAAGGAAAACAGGAATAAATTAAAGCGGATGAATAGAGTGCTGAAAATTCCAACCAAGACATAACTCGCAGCAATGGTTTCATGTGGAAAAAATTTCAGATGTCAGGAAGGGATATAGGAAAAGCACTGGTTCTGGTAATAGAGTTGGGGATGAGTGGAACAAGCTCCGAGTCCGCCTTATTGAGGCTAAAACGTTGTGTAGTTATAAAAATAGGTTAGATAAATACATGAGTGGGTGTGGGTGGGGTGTGAGTTGGACCTGACGTTGTAGCTGTGCTGCTGGGTCAGGTACTGTGTCCATCCTTGAGTGGAGTGACCAGACTGGGTGGGTCATGGGATAATCCAGGAGTGGGTCATGGTCTTATCCGGGGGGGTGGACATGGACCTGCTTCCGCCATGGGTTCAGTAGTTGTGAACTCACCTAATTGTATCACCCTAATTGTGGTTGCAAGGGGTCGAGACTCAGCTCCTGCCCCGCCTCTTCACTGATCGCTACTGGATCCTCTCTCTCTCGGCTTCCTGAGCTTTTCATACCTCTTCTTAAAACTATGTATGGTCCTGCCTCCACTACTTCACTGCTAGGCTATTCCACTTGCTGACAACTTATGACTGAAGAAATACTTCTACAGTCCCTGTGACTCGTCTGAGGTCTTCAGCTTCCAGTTGTGACCCCTTGTCCCTGTGTCCCCTCTCTGGAACATCCTATCTCTGTCCACTTGTCTGTTTTCCCGCAGTATCTTGTATGTCGTTATCATGTCTCCCCTGACCTTCTGTCCTCCAGTGTCGTCAGTTCCGATTTCCCTTAACCTTTCCTCGTACGACATTCCCTTGAGCTCTGGGACTAGCCTTGTTGCAAAACTTTGTACTTTCTCTAACTTCTTGGACGTGCTTGACCAGGTGTGGTAGGTTCCAGACTGGTGCTGCATACCAGTATGGGCCTAACATCACAGTGTACAGTGTCTTGAACGATTCCTTATTAGGTATCGGAACGCTATTCTCAGGTTGCCAGGCGCCGTATGCGGCAGCGGTTATTTTGGTTGATGTTGTGCCTCCGGTGATGTGCTCGGTGTTATGGTCACCCAAGGTCTTTCTACCTGAGTGAGGTCTGTAGTCTTTGTCCACCTAGCCTATACTCTGTCTGCGGTCCTTCTTTTGCCCTCCCCAATCTTCATGGACTTGCATTTGGCTGGATTGCCTTCCCCCCCCCGCGAAGCAGTTACTGGACCACATGTCCAGCCTCTCCAGGTCTCTTGCAGTCCTGCCTCATCCTCGTCCGATTTAATTCTTCTCATCAACTTCACGTCATCTGCGAACAGGGACACCTTCAGAGTCTTTCCACTTCCATCATGCGCCGTTCACATATATCAAAAATGTAGCACTGGTTCTAGAACTGACCCCTTGTGGGACCCTCCGCTCGTAACAGGCGCCCACTGTGATACTCTTCACGTACATGACTCGTTGCTGCCTCCCTGTCAGGTATTCCTTACATCCATTGCAGTGCCCTTCCTTTTACGTGTGCCTGATCCTCCAGCTTCTGGCTTAATCTCATGTGGGGAACTGTGTCAAAGGCCTTCCTGAGTCTAGGAAAACCGCAATCTACCAACCCTCTCTCTCGTATCCTTTCTTCTGTTAGACCTTGTCATAAAAACTCCAGGAGGTTAGTGATACAAGATTTGCCTTCCATGAACCCATGCTGGTTTTCATTTTATAATTCTTGATCCTTTCCAGGTGTTCGACCCATCTCCTCCTTGATAATCCTATCTCTCTGACTTTGCCACTACAATACATGTCAGAGACACAGGTCTGTAGTTAGTGCCTCGTTTCTGTTTCTTTCTTAAAATATGGGGACTACATTAGCTGTCTTCAGTTCTCAGGTAGTTGGCCCAGTTTCAAGGATGTGTTGACAGATTGTGGTTAGAGCACAACAGCATCTCTGCTCCTTCTCTAAGGGACCCATGGGGAGATGTTGTCCGATCCCTTCGACTTTGAGGTGTCAAGGTCACTTAGAGCTTTTCACCTCCTCCTCAGTTGTCGTTGTCAGCCAAACACTTGTTGGTATATTCCTTCTTTGATGTTCCCTTCTGTGGCTGTCTTCCACAGCCCTTCCTGTCTCTACTGTAAAAACTTCCTTAAATATCCTGTTCAGCTCCCTCACAACTCCTGATCATTTCTTGTTGAGTTCTCCACCTTTGTCCTTAATCTGAATCACCTGGTCTTTGACTGTTGTCTTTCCTCCTGATGTGGCTATACAACAGGTTTCGGGTCAGTCTTGATTTCGATGCTATGTTCATTTTTCATACTTGTTCGCTGGGCCTCCCTCCTTACCTGTGGTCTCATTCCTGGCTCTGCGACTGATCTCCCTATTTTCGCTTGTTCTCTGCCTTTCTGTACTTTCTCCATTCTCTATTGCACTTTGTTTTTGCCTCCTTACACCGTTCGGGTAAACCAGGGGTTGTTTGGTCTTCCCGTTGCTTATGTTTGCCCTTGGGAATGAACCTTTCACTGCCTCCTTCATTTTGTTGCTACATATTACATCTTTCATTTACTGGCTTTCCTGCCAGTTCTCTGTCCCCACTGGACCTCCCGTAGGAAGTCTTCAACCCGATGTAGTCCCCTCTATTATAGTCGCTTTTCCCATTTACTCCTGTTATTCTCTTTCACTTGCCGCTCTACTATGTTTCAAAGCACAGACACGTGGTCGCATAGCTCCTAGGGGACTCTCATACTTGATGTCCTCAATGCTGAGCTGCCCAGGGTGAAAACACAAGGTCCAATCTTGCTGGTTCATCCTCCCCTCTCACTCTGGTAGTGTCCTTAACATGTTGGTGCATAGGTTTTCCAGCACACGTCCAACATTCCTGGCTCTCATGTTTCGGGACCCCCATGTGGCTCCAGGTTTTCCCAGTCAATCTCCCTGTGGTTGAAATCCCCATAACCAGCAACTTTGCTCTGCTGGAGTGAAGCTCTTCTTGCACCTCAGCAGTGTGACCACCATTGGCTCTGTTGCTCTTTCATATTCTCTCTTGGCCTCTTGCAGTTCTGTGTGGATTATACATCACTGGAATGGACCACTTTTGTGTCCCCAGACTGAAGTGTACCATGCTATGTAGTCTTTCTCCCGCCTCATCTATTCCTTCCATTTTCTGAATTTCCAGCTGTTTTTTACGGCAGAGCAACCCCACATCCCCCCCTGCCCTCTATCTTTTTTCATGATCTGGTATTCCTGGTGGGGAAGATTGCATCTGTTATTGTCTCATGAGTTTTGTTTCTGTACTGCTATGATGTCTGGGGACTTCTCATTGATTCATTGATTTTTGTGTGCTGTGTGTGTGTGTGTGTGTGTGTGATGTGTGTGTGTGTTGAGTGTGTGTGTGTGGTGTGTGTGTGTGTGTGTGTGTGTGTGTGTGTGGTGTGTATGTGTGTGTTGTATGTGTATATATATTTATGTGTGTGTGTATGTGTAGATTAATATATGTGTGTGTGTGTATGTGTATTATATATATATATATATGTGTGTGTGTATGTGTATATATATAGTGTGTGTATATTATATATATATATATATATATATATATATATATAGTAGATATATATATATATTATATATATAATATATATATATTTATATAATATATATATATGTGTGTGTGTGTTTGTGTGTGTTTGTGTGTGTGTATGTGTACTTCACCTAGTTGAGGTTACAGGGGTCGAGTCCAGCTCTGGCCCGGCCTTTCACTGTCGGCTACTAGGTCCCTCTCCCTGAAACCATGAGCTTTATCATACCTCTGCTTAAACATAAGAACATAAGAACATAGAAAGAGAAAAACACTGCAGTAGGCTGCTGGCCCATTCTAGGCAATGGTCCTTTACAATTCATCTCACTAACAAAACATTTGCCCACACCCAATTTTCAATGCCACCCAAGAAATTAAGCTCTGATGTGAAAGTCCACTCAAATCCAACCCCTCCCCATCATGTACTTATCCAACCTAGCACGCGTTGAAACTACGAAAGTCCCAGCCTCAATAACCCAACTAGGTAGGACTGTTTCCACTCATCAACTACCATAGTTCCAAACCAATAACTTTCCTATGTCCTTTCTAAATCGAAACTTATCTAATTTAAATCCTTACTACGGGTTTCTCTTGGAGAGACATCCTCAAGACCTTATTAATATCCCCTTTATTAATACAATCTTCCACTTATACACTTCGACCAGGTCTCCCCTCTTTCTTCGTCTAACAAGTGAATGTAACTTAAGAGTCTGTCAATCTTTCTTCATAAGGAAAGGATTTCTCAATGCTATCGTATTAAATTTAGTCATCCTACGCGCGATGTTTTCTAAACGAATTTATGTCCATTTTGTAATACGGAGACCAGAACTGAGGTGCATAATCTGGTGGAGGCCTTGTTCTAATGATTGTATAAAGATGCATTATAACCACTGACTTTCTGTTGTTACACTTCTTGATATAATCCAGTAATCTATTTGCCTTATTACGTACGCTTATGCATTGCGTCTTGGTTTAAGGTTGCGGCTCACCATAACCCCCAAGTCCTTTTCGCAATCTGTATGGCCTAAGTTTACATCATTTTATATTATAAGTACTAGGGTTATGGGCACTCCAGAAGGCTTCAGAAACGCTTGCATTTATCTGCATTGATACTGCATCTGCACTTTTCTGAACAAGATAGAGTTGTTTAAATCTCCTGAAGTTCCATAAATACATCTCGTTTGAAATCAATTATCCTACCTGTATCTTGTGTGTCGGACGATTTTGCTCTATCACGTAATTCCTCATCAAGATCATGACTATATATTACAAAACAACAACGGGCCCAAGATGTACCTGTGGAACGCCACTTGTTACAGATCCCCACTCGGATTTAATTCCATTTATTGGACACTCTCTGCTTCCTGGTCAGTGAAGCCATGGACTCGATCCACGAGAGCATTTTCCCCACAATGCCATGAGCGATGCCACTTTCTTTAACAGTCTTATGTGTCGGAACTTATCAAAAGCCTTCTAAAATCTAAGTAAATTATATCAAATTCTTTATGTGAGTCAACAGTCCTCAAAAAGCTTTACTGAACGAAGTTAATATCAATTTGTTTAGACAAGACCGGCCTCCTTGTTGAATCCATGCTGAGTATGCAATAATTCAGCTATGTCTTATCGAGATGGCTTCCTTTAATCTCAGCTATATGACTCTAGTAAATTGCCTACAATTGTGGTCAGGCTTATTGGGCGGTATTGACGGCTAACGACTTGTACCCCTGCTTTAAAAATAGGAATTACATTAGCCATTCTTCCAATATCAGGGACATACACCTGTTTGAGAGAGGATAAATTAAAAATATTAGTTAATGGTTCACCGAGATTCCATTTTCATTCCTTAAGAGAACTTGAAAAACACCTCAATCAGGACCGGCGACCGTATTTTGCTTCAGTCTGTCTACTGCTTCACAACCATCTCTGCGCGTAGTGACTGTGATGTTAATAATTTATCTTTAGCCCACTGTAAAAATTAATTACTGGAATATTGTAGTGTCTTCCTGTGTAAAAACTGAGAGAAAATAATTATTTAAAAATCAAGCCAACATTTCTTTCTCTTTGTCAGTAAGGTTGCATAGTTATTTTGCAAGGGACCTATTCTTATCTCTAACTTTTGATCTATAGACTGGAAAAAACTTTTTGGGTTAGTTTTAGAATCCCTAGTCAACTTTAATTTTCCTAGTTCCCTTTTAGCTTTTATTATCCCCTCGTTTTAATGTCCCTCTTAATGTCAATATACTGATCACGAATATGGACCTCACCTCTTTTGACGTACGCCTATAAATTTCCTTTCTTATGCCTAGCTTAGTATTGAGCCTATTATTCATCATTTTTGGGTCATTCTAATTTGATCTAATTTCTTCGCATATGGGATAACTACACTCTTTAAGCAGCAAGTATAGTGTTCAGAAAACTGTTTTTGATCAGCTCTCTTCGTTACCCCAGTCAGACTGATGATACAGTGTTCTCTAAGCCCATCGTAATCTGCTAGAAGCGAAAATCTGGGACTTGTTACTGAGTTATCGCTACTATCGTATTCATTCAATGTAAATGTATTGATTTGTGGTCGCTAGCACCCAGTTCCTCTGAAATTTCTAGAATTATTAACGAGGGATGCATTGTTTGCCATACTAGTCAAGCAGCGTTATTTCCCATTGTAGGTTCTGTCACAAACTTCTTCAAAAAACAATCCTGAAATACTTCTAGAGTCTTATGTTCTAAATTCCAGTCAAGAAATTCCAATCAACATGACTAAAGTTAAAGTCTCCTAGAATTACTACCTTATCGTGCCTCACAAACACAAAAAAAATACCACCCCCAACACAGAGTGCCTAACAGTTCTCCCATAGTAGTTTCCACCGGGGTCCCTATTAAGTATGGGGGACGGTTATATCACTCCTAAAATCCACGTTTTCAGATGCCCCTCTGAAAATTTCTTATCCATACAGACTCTGTATGTGTTACTTCACGACTAATACCCGTTTTTAGCAATCAGTTCAAGCGATCTTGGACATACAATGCCACCCCTCCCCCCCCTCCAATACTTTCTTATTTTTCTTGGAACAATTTAAAACAAATATGAATTCCGCAGCAGGTCCCGACTTTTGAATTAAACACGTATCGCAGTTAAGGCAATCCATCAATGTTACCTACACTAGCAAACTAAGCTCAAATCGTGCCAATCTTATTCCTGTCACTATCCTCCATTAGGCATAATAAACATTGAAAGACTCTCTTTCTCTTTCTTCCTGCTCATTTCCTATTTTTTCACTAAAACTATTCTGTCCTTAATCACATAGGTCCCTGGCTGTTTTCAATAATCTATCTCGTTCTTATTATTACTAGTTCCCTAGAACTCGTATATTATACACTGGGACTTCACTGTTTACCTGGCCAAACCCCCATACCACTATCTTCTTCCTAGTTAAAGTACCTAACTAGCTCCCTCCACTGCAGTTGCTCAGTGCTCCCACCCCACACCTAGATAACGTGAACCCCATCCCTAGCATAATGTCATTTCCGCCATAGGAAGACTGGTCCCAGTTGTCAATGATCATGTGTACCGCATTTTCCTTTCCAGTATTTGTTCCAGCCAGCGCAATGACACCTAATTGCCCTGGACAACCATTCTTTCCAACTCCCCTCCTTGGCATATGAATTACCACATATGAGAGGGTTCCCAACCCTTATTCTATTATTTCTATTGCTGACTATACCTGCTAATAGGTCCTCACTCCTAGTCTGGCCACATCGTTGCCTCCAAAGCACTGAGACAGATAATAGGCATTGTTTCGTATTTCTCCAATTACCTCTCATGATCGCGTATCCAGAATGCTACATTATCCTCCATCCCAGCACCAGAAAGCAAACTCTCTGGTCTCCTACTCCTGTCCTTCAAGCAGAACGCCCTATCCATATACCTACTAGGCTATCCCCAATCAACAAACAAAATTCGATACCTTCCCTTAATGTCTTTCACGCGTGTCGTGACGTTCCCTGTAGTCGACCTCACATCGTGGGTAGCATGAGAAGTATTGGATGGCCCCCCCCCCCCGTCTTTCCCAACAACAGTTCCACGGCTGTCTCTTTTTCTTCATCGTTTTACCTTCCATTTTTTTTCGTCTTCTTGATCGTTCAACTTCTTTTCCCTGCTGTCCAGCACTGACCAAGTTTACCTTCTTGACCTGAGACTCAAAAAGGAGGACTACTCTCGAATCTTTTTGTTTTCCTCGTCAGGCGCGAATTTCCATATTTCGCCAACGTCAATTCTTCCTTAAGCTGTTGGTAAAGTTGCTCGATGGAGGGCATCTTGCTTCAATTCTAGAGAGCGCGCTAAACAGGTCTTCACAGAGCCAATGTACACACGTCAACACTGTTGGGATCCTGCCTCAAACTACATCGCTCCCAAACTATTTCCAACTTGTTGACTATAATGTTGGCTGAAGAAATATCCTAACATCTGTGATTCGTCTGTGTCTTCAATTTTCAACTGTGTTCCGTGTTGCTGTGGTCCCGTCTCTAGTAACATCCTGTCTTCGTTGTCAACCTTGTCAATTCCTCTCAGTAATTTTGTATGTCGTTTCAGCGTTCCCCCTATCTCTCCTGTCTTTCCAGTGTCGTCCAGGCTGATTTCCCTTAACCTCTCCTCGGTAGACATACCCCTTAGCTCTGAACTAGTCTTAGTTGCAAACCTTTTGCACTTTCTCTAGTTTCCGTTTACGTGCTTAGCTAGGTGTGGTTCGAAACTTGGTGCCGCATACTCCAACATGGGCCTAACGTACACGGTGTACAGGGTCTGGAACGATTCCTTATTAAGATGTCGGCAATGCTGTTCTCAGGTTTGCTAGGCGCCCTATCGCTGCAGCAGTTATTTGGTTGTATCGTCGCTTCAGGAGATTGTGCCTGGTGTTATATCACCCCTAATCTTTTTCTTGAGTGAGGTTTGTAGTCTCTGGCCCTAGACTGTATGCCGTCTGCGAAGTCTTCTTTGTCCTTCCCCATTCTCATGACTTTGCACTGGTGGGGTTGAACTCCTGGAGCCCCCCCATGCTGGACCAGGTCTGCAGGCTGTCAGATACCTTTGTAGTTCTGCCTGGTCTGTCGAATCGCATGAGTTTCTTCATCAACTTCACGTCATCTGCAAATAGGGGACACTTCGGGTGTCTATTCTTCGTCATGTAGTTCACAAAAATACCTGAAAACTACACTGGTCCTAGGACTGACCCCTGTGGGACCCGCTGGTCACAGGTGTGTGTTGTGTGTGTGTGTGTGTGTGTGTGTGTGTTGTGTGTGTATGTGTGTTGTGTGTGTGTGCGTGCGTGCGTGTGTGTGTGTGTGTGTGTGTGTGTGTGTGTGTGTGTGTGTGCGTGTGTGTGTGTGTTGGTGTACTCACCTAATTAACCTAATTGTGGTTGCAGGTGGATCGAGACTCAGCTCCTGGCCCCGCCCTTTTCACTGATCGTTCTGGGTCCTCTCCTCCTCTGCTTCCTGAGCTTGTCATACCTCTTCTTAAAACTATGTATTTTTCCTGCTCACTACTTCACTTGCAGTATGAGACAAGTTAGTGGAAGTAAGATATGGAAGTCTGAGACATTGTTAGTGGATGTAAGAATGTGGGAAGTCTGGAGACACTGTTAGTGAATAAGAATATGGCGAAGTCTGAGACTTGTTAGTGATGTAGAATGTGGGAAGTCTGAGACACTGTTAGTGATGCTGTTAAGATCTGTGGAGAAGTTGAGGACACTGTTAGTGAAGTAAGATTTGGGGAAGTCTGAGACATTGTTAGTGATGTAAGAATGTGGGAAGTCTGAGACACTGTTAGTGATGTAAGAATGGTGGGAGTCTGAGAATTGTTAGTGAAGTATGGAATGTGGGAAGTCTGAGACACTGTTAGGGAAGTAAGAATATGGGAAGTCTGAGACATTGTTAGTGATGTAAGAATGTGTGGAAGTCTGAGGACACTGTTAGTGAAGTAGAATATTGGAAGTTGAGACACTGTTAGGGATGTTAGCATATGCGGAAGTCGAGACATTGTTAGTGATGTAAGAATTGTGGGAAGTCTGAGACACTGTTAGTGAAGGAAGAAAATGGGAGTTCTGAGACATTGTAGATGATGTAAGATGTGAGGAAGTCTGAGCACTGTTAGGGAAAGTAGATATGGGGAAGTCTGAGACCACTGTTAGTGAAGTAAGAATGTGGGAAGTCTTGAGACATTTCTGGATGAGACAATGAGTAAATTTCACGATATATTAAGATTAAGAAATAATTAAAGAGTAGCCATAAATAATAATAGATGTTCAGACTAACTTATACACATCACTTTCTCTCACCTCCTCTATATTGACAGAAGAAAAACGTTCACCATCACCACAGACCAAATCAAAAACTTTCTGGGGACGAATATACAATGTTAAATGTACCATCTGGGAGACGCCATTCTGGCAAAATAATTTATAAGAACATAAGAACATAAGAATGTAGGAACACTGCAGAAAGGCCTAATGGACCATACGAGGCAGGTCTTATCAAAAACGACATCTCCTAAGACTACTCAAGAAATAAGAACATAGAACATAAGAATGTAGGAACACTTAAGAACATAAGAATGTATGAACATTCCTACATGGTGGGCTAGCTTGTCTCTTTGTCATGTGCTTGATTTTCTTTTATATTGTCAAAGTACTGTGATGTATATTAATCGCAGTGTATTTTACCCCCACCATGAATGTTATGGAAACAACTTTATTATGTTTACATTAATCTCAATGTTTCAGTTATTCTGATGTAATATCTGCTGAACTGTGGAATGACACAACCATTGTGCAAATTTTAAGCAATTTAATAAATGTTAAACTAAATTAAATCTCATGTGTTTGAATCTTGCTTAAATGTTGAATTAATTTATTTTGACTCGAATGGAAAAATCGTAGACAGATTCTGAGGGTGGCATGGACTCCAGGAATTGTGTGTGGCATGACTCCAGGATGTTGTGAGTGGCTGGGACCTCCAGGAGTGTTGTGAGTGCATGATCCTCCACCTGTTGTGAGTGGCATGACCTCCAGGATGTGGTGAGTGGCATAACCTCCCAGAGATGGATGTGAGTGGCTGACCTCCATTCATGTTGCGAGAGGCATCGACCTCCAGGATGGGAGAGTGGGATAACTCCCAGGATGTGAGTGGCATGACCTCCACCATGTTTGAGTGGCATGACCTCTAGGATGTTGTGATTTGGCATGCCTGAGGATGAGTGGCATGCCTTCAGGATTGTTGTGAGTGGCATGCCCTTCAGGATTGTTGTGAGTGCATGACCTCCAGGATGGAGTGGGCATGGCCTCCAGGACGTGGGTGGCATGACATCCAGGATGTTGGAGTAGCATGATCTCCCCATGTGCGAGTGGCATGCCTCCAGATGTTGGGAGTGGCATTGACCTCCCCACCATGTTGTGAGTGGCAGGACCTCCACCATGTTGTGGTGGAATGACCTCACCATGTTGTGAGTGGCATGACCTCCACAATTGTTGTGGTGGCAAGGGACTCCACCATGTGAGTTGCTGACCTCCAGGATTGTGAGTGGCAGAACCACCAGGATGTGTGAGGGGGAATGACCTCCACCATGTTGTGAGTGACACGACCTTAGGATGTTGTGATTGGCATGACCTCTAGATATTGTGAGTGACATGCCCTTCAAGATGTTGTTGAGTGGCTTGAATCAGGGTGTTGTGAGTGGCATGACCTACCAGGATGTTGTGAGTGGCATGCCCTCATGTTGTGAGTGGCATGCCCTCCAGGATGTGTGGAGTTGGCATAGACCCCCAGGAGCGTTGTGAGTGACTGACCTCCACGATGAGGTGAGGGCCATGACCTCCACATGTTGTGAGTGGCATGACTTAGGATCTAGTTGTGAGTGGCATGCCCCTCCCAGGCTGTTGTGAGTGGCATTCCCCTAGGATGCTGTGAGTGGCATGACCTCCGAATGTGAGTGGCACTGACCTCTAGATGTGCGTGGCATGCCCTCCAGCGATGTGTTGTAAGTGGACATCACGTCAGGGATGTTGTGTCCAGGATGTTGTGAGTGGGCCATGCCCTCCAGGATGTTGTGAGTGGCATGACCTCCAGGATGTGCGTGGCATGATTTCCAAAATGTTGTGAGTGGCATGACCTCCATCAATTTGTGAGGACATGGGCTCTAGGATGTTGTGAGTGCATGACCTACAGGATGTTGTGAGTGGCATGACTCCAGGTGTGAGTAGCATGACCTCCAGTCTATGTTGTGAGTCGCATGACCTCCAGATGTTGTGAGTGGCATGACCTCCAGGTTGTGAGTAGCATGACCTCCAGAATGTTGTGAATGGCATGACCTCCAGGATGTTGTGAGTGTCATGAGCTCCAGGAGGGTGCTGAGTACCCATGGCTCCAGGAGGTTGTCGCCATGAGACTCCAGGAGGTTCGTGGTCTGCCATGAGCTTCAGGAGGTTATGCCATGAACTCCAGGAGGTTGTAAGTGGCATGAACTCCAGGATGTTGTGAGCGGCATGACCTCCAGGATGTTGTGAGTGGCATGCCCTCCAGGATGTGAGTGGCATGACCTCCACGGATGTCGGTGAGTGACACATGAACCTCCCATCCATGCTTGTGGTGGCATGACTCTAGGATGTTGTGAGTTGCATGACCTCCAGGATGTTGTGAGTGGCATGACCTCCAGTTGTTGGTGATGCCATGAGCTCCAGGAGGTTTTGCCATGAGCTCCAGGAGGTTGTAGTGCCATGAGCACCAGGACCGGTTGTGAGTGCCATGAGCCCCAGTAGGTTATGCCATGAGCCTCCAGGAGGATGTGAGTGGCCAATGACCTCCAGGATGTGAGGTGGCATGACACCTTCCAGGGACGTGGGTGGGCACTGACCCCAGGATGTTGCGGAGTGGCATGATCTCCTCCATTTGTGAGTGGCAGGACTCCACCATGTTGTTTGAGTGGCATGACATCCACCATGCTTGTCGAGTGGCATGACCTCCCACAATGTTGTGGTGGCAAGACCTCCACCATGTTGTGAGCTGCCAGACCTCCAGGAGTTGTGAGTTGGCATAACCACCAGTATTCGTGAGGGGGGCATGACCTCCAACCATGTTGTGAGTGGCATGATCTCTAGGATGTTGTGATTTGGCATGACCTCTAGATATTGTGAGTGACACGCCCTTTCAGATGATGTGAGTGGCATGAACTCCAGGATGTTGTGAGTGGCATGACCTCCAGGATGTTGTGAGTGGCATAACCTCCATGTTGTGAGTGGCATGCCCTCCAGGATGTTGTGGCGAGGGGCACTCGACCTCAGGATGTTGTGAGTAACATGACCGCCTCGATGTTGTGAGTGGCATGACCCTACACCATGTTGTTAGTGGCATGACCTCTACGATGTTGTGGAGTGGCATGCCCCTCCAGGTTCGTTGTGAGTGGCATGCCCTTCAGGATGCTGTGAGTGGCATGACCTCCAGAGTGTTGAGTGGCATAACCTCTAGGATGTGCGTGGCATGCCCTCCAGGATGTTGTAAGTGGCATCACCTCAAGGATGTTGTGAGTGGCATGCCCTCCAGGATGTTGTGAGTGGCATGCCCTCCAGGATGTTGTGAGTGGACATGACCTCCACAAATTGTGAGAGTGGCATGACTCTAGAGGATTGTGAGTCGCTTGACCCCAGGATGTTGTGAGTCGCCTCTGACCTCCAGGTTGTGAGTGCATGACCTCCAGAATGTTGCTGAATGAGCATGACCTCCAGGAGTATTGTGAGTTCATTGATCTCCAGGAGGTTGTGAGTGCCATGAGCTCCAGGAAGTTGTGAGTGCCATGAGCTCCAGGAGGTTGTGAGTGCCATGAGCTCCAGGAGGTTATGCCATGAGCTCCAGGAGGTTGTGAGTGCCATGAGCTCCAGGAGGTTGTGAGTGCCATGAGCTCCAGGAGGTTGTGAGTGCCATGAGCTCCAGGAGGTTATGCCATGAGCTCCAGGAGGTTGTGAGTGCCATGAGCTCCAGGAGATTGTGAGTGCCATGAGCTCCAGGAGGTTGTGAGTGCCATGGCTTCCAGGAGGTTGTGAGTGCCATGGCTTCCAGGAGGTTGATATGTGCCATGGCTTCCAGGAGGTTGTGAGTGCCATGGCTTCCAGGAGGTTGTGAGTGCCATGGCTTCCAGGAGGTTGTGAGTGCCATGGCTTCCAGGAGGTTGTGGGTGCCATGGCTTCCAGAAGGTTGTGAGTGCCATGGCTTCCAGGAGGTTGTGAGTGCCATGGCTTCCAGGAGGCTGTGGTGCCATTGCTTCCAGGAGTTGTGAGTGCCATGGCTCCAGGAGGTTGTGAATGTCATGGCTTCCAGAGGAGGCTGTGAGTGCCATGGCTTCCAGGAGGTTGTGAGTGTCATGGCTTCCAGGAGGTTGTGAGTGCCATGGCTTCCAGGAGGTTGTGAGTGCCATGGCTTCCAGGAGGTTGTGAGTGCAGGCTTCCAGGAGGTTTGTGTGAGTGCATGGCTTCCAGAGGTTGTGAGTTCTGGCTTCCAGGAGGCTGTGAGTGCCATGGGCTTCAGGAGGTTGTGAGTGCATGGCTTTCCAGGAGGTTGTGAGTGCCATGGCTTCCAGGAGGTTGTGAGTGCCATGAGCTCCAGGAGGTTGTGAGTGCCATGGCTTCCAGGAGGTTGTGAGTGCCATGGCTTCCAGGAGGCTGTGAGTGCCATGGCTTCCAGGAGGTTGTGAGTGCCATGGCTTCCAGGAGGTTGTGAGTGCCATGAGCTCCAGGAGGCTGTGAGTGCCATGGCTTCCAGGAGGTTGTGAGTGCCATGAGCTCCAGGAGGTTGTGAGTGCCATGGCTTCCAGGAGGTGTGGTGTCATGGCTTCCAGGAGGTTGTGAGTGCCATGGCTTCCAGGCGGTTGTGAGTGCATGGCTTCCAGGGAGTGTGAGTGCCATGGCTTCCAGGGGGTTGTGGAGTGCCATGAGCTCCGGAGGCTGTGAGTGCCATGGCTTCAGGAGGTTGTGAGTGCCCATGGCTTCCAGGAGGTGTGATGGTGCCATGGCTTCCAGGAGGTTGTGAGTGCCATGGCTTCCAGGAGGTTGTGAGTGCCATGACCTCCGGGAGGCTGTGAGTGCCATGGCTTCCAGGAGGTTGTGAGTGCCATGGCTTCCAGGAGGTTGTGAGTGCCATGGCTTCCAGGAGGTTGTACCAATTACAATAAACAATAATTCTTATAATGTGAATATGAAAATCTACGAATATTATATAAAATAGTAATAATAAGTTATTTTACATGTTTTTATAACAGTTTACACAGTGAAGTGTAATAATAATAATAATAATAGTAATCGCGTTAGCCACTAGACCAGCTAGCCACAATAAGATTCATCCAACTAGGTATATTTCTACACCATAGGAAGGTTAGCACAGGCACCTCTGTGACCACAGTGTTCCCCCCCCTTTGTCCTCTGTGGTCACAGGAGGTGCCTGTGCTAACCTTCCTATGGTGTAGAAAATATGTAGTTGGATGAATCTTATTGTGGCTAGCTGGTCTAGTGGCTAACGCGACGGGCTGGAGTTTTGAGACTCTGTGACCGCGGGTTCAATCCCGGCCGGGGGTATGGTTTAATAATAGTAATAATAATATACACCAGAGAGGTGTGCCTCACAGCATATGTGCTGAATTTACTTTATTCCCTAGTTTATAACAGGTTGTGAACAGGTAGCATACAGTTTTATTAGCTCTGGAATCAATAATTGCCGAAGCATTTCGTAGCCATCTTGACAGGCACAGATTGATTAATGATTCTCAACACGGTTTTACAAAGGGGCGTTCCTGTCTTACGAATTTACTAACTTTTTTCACTGAGGTCAAGTTTGAGGAGGTAGATCATGGTAATGAATATGATATTGTGTATATGGACTTCAGTAAGGCTTTCGATAGAGTTCCACATCCAGAGGCTATTGAGGGAACTTAAGGCACACGGGAATAGAGAGAAATTTTTTCCTGGGAGAGGCATGGCTGACAATAGACAGCAGAGAGTTTGCATAAATGGGGGAAATCCGAATGGGGGCACGTCACAAGCTGGGTCTTCCTCAGGGGTCAGTGATGGCCCGCTGTTGTTCACCATTTACATAAACGACATAGATGAGGGAATAAATAGGCGACATAAGCAAATTTGGCTGATACACCAAAATAAGGCCGTCCAATACATTCTAATGAGGACATTAGAGCACTCCAGGTGATTTGAATTAGATGACGCAATGGTCGGAGAAGTGGCAGATGCACCCCCCCCCCCCCCCCCCCCCCCCCCCCCCCCCCCCCCCCCCCCCCCCCCCCCCCCCCCCCCCCCCCCCCCCCCCCCCCCCCCCCCCCCCCCCCCCCCCCCCCCCCCCCCCCCCCCCCCCCTGTTTAATATTGACAATGAAAGTTTCATAAATGTTGGACAGTTAATAACCATGCCACATATAAACTATTAATGAAAAGGATTTTAGGAGTCTCTGGTTAGCAGTAACCTAAAACCAAGACAACGGCATTAGTGTTCGCAATAAAGTTAACAGAATTCTTGGCTTCATATCTAGAAGTATAAATAATAGAGGTCCTCAGGTTGTTCTTCAACTCTATATATACCTTGGTTAAGGCCTCATTTAGACTATGTGCTCAGTTCTGGTCACCGTATTACGAATGGATATAAATGCTCTGGAAAAAAGTACAAAGGAGGATGACAAAGATGATCCCATGTATCAAAAATCTTCGCTATGAGGATAGGACTGAGGTCCCTGAATCTGCACTCTCTAGAAAGACGTAGAATTAGGGGGGATATGATCGAGTTGTATAAAAGGAAAACAGGAATAAATTAAAGCGGATGAATAGAGTGCTGAAAATTCCAACCAAGACATAACTCGCAGCAATGGTTTCATGTGGAAAAAATTTCAGATGTCAGGAAGGGATATAGGAAAAGCACTGGTTCTGGTAATAGAGTTGGGGATGAGTGGAACAAGCTCCGAGTCCGCCTTATTGAGGCTAAAACGTTGTGTAGTTATAAAAATAGGTTAGATAAATACATGAGTGGGTGTGGGTGGGGTGTGAGTTGGACCTGACGTTGTAGCTGTGCTGCTGGGTCAGGTACTGTGTCCATCCTTGAGTGGAGTGACCAGACTGGGTGGGTCATGGGATAATCCAGGAGTGGGTCATGGTCTTATCCGGGGGGGTGGACATGGACCTGCTTCCGCCATGGGTTCAGTAGTTGTGAACTCACCTAATTGTATCACCCTAATTGTGGTTGCAAGGGGTCGAGACTCAGCTCCTGCCCCGCCTCTTCACTGATCGCTACTGGATCCTCTCTCTCTCGGCTTCCTGAGCTTTTCATACCTCTTCTTAAAACTATGTATGGTCCTGCCTCCACTACTTCACTGCTAGGCTATTCCACTTGCTGACAACTTATGACTGAAGAAATACTTCTACAGTCCCTGTGACTCGTCTGAGGTCTTCAGCTTCCAGTTGTGACCCCTTGTCCCTGTGTCCCCTCTCTGGAACATCCTATCTCTGTCCACTTGTCTGTTTTCCCGCAGTATCTTGTATGTCGTTATCATGTCTCCCCTGACCTTCTGTCCTCCAGTGTCGTCAGTTCCGATTTCCCTTAACCTTTCCTCGTACGACATTCCCTTGAGCTCTGGGACTAGCCTTGTTGCAAAACTTTGTACTTTCTCTAACTTCTTGGACGTGCTTGACCAGGTGTGGTAGGTTCCACATTCCGTATGTTCTCGGAGACGAGTACAGCACCTAGCCTGGTGGGTGCGTAATTTTCTTGAGATTGTGCGGCCCCGTGGACTAGGATCCTGTGTCTTTCGCTCCCATGGGGGGCCCAAAAACAACAGGGGTTCGACTCCTTGGTGTTTCCCCCCGGGGCAGGATGACTGAAAAAGAAAAAACCATTTTCATCATCCTCACTCCACCCTGTTTTCCCTGGACGTGCCATACTAGAGTTCGAAAACACGATATTTTCCCCCTTCTTCGAATGTAGGTACTGTATTTCCCCTCCTCCGGTTTAAGTTCGGCAAACCGATTTCCCTGAATATCTTCATAATTTTGCTTTGCTACACCTCCAACAGCCCCGTCAACTTAGAAAAAATTTTTCCCCCACTTGCCCCCTATCTTACGCTCACGCACGTTTCCCAGGAAGTCAAAAAACCCTTCGCATAAAAAACCCCTTTTTTACCCCCTCCCCCCAACCTTTTTTAGGAGAACACCTACCCCCCTTTCCCTTCCAATTTTTTGGCAGTTTCCCTCTATCATTTAACTTGTAAAAGATTTTGTCAAAGGGTTCACACTTCCTTGTGCTCCTTCTTTCGGGAATCACAGAGGAAAAAAATTTGGGTTCCTTTGTTGTCGTTGTATCTAGTTCAGAATTCTTCACCTCTTCCTTCGTGTGTATTGTGTCCAGTGTTCTTGATGTATTTTTTCTTTAATCTCTGGTTTTCCCATTTTTTCCGAAAAAACAACTTGAATTTTTTTTTATCAGTTCTGGCAGTTTTCTTTTCTTTTCATTTTCCTTCCTTATATTTAGTCTTTTACGTTGGGGTTTATCTGTCTCCCTTTTCAGCTGGACTCTGTAGCAAATTGTTAGATTAGATCTCGTTTGCTTGTCATATTTTTTTTTTAGCCCAGTATCTTTTTTTCATTTGTTCTAAATTTTGGTTGTGTTGGTTCCCCTGTTTTCCCCACTGTTCTTTGCTATTTAACGTTCCATGCTGTTCATTCCTTATCCATCCTATCGTTTTATAGCAGCTGTGATAGAGATATTGTGATCTTTGAAAATGAGATTCGCGCATTATCACTCCCCGGGCCTTACATTAGCTGTTGCTCTATTGTGTGGTTGGTTTGTTTTATGGGGTCTCTGCATTCAAGTGAAAAAATTTTGCTACCTCTTTCCCTTTCCCTTACTTCTTCTGCTCCCGGGTAGTATTACCTTGTTTAAACCTTAGCGTTGATACCAACAAAAGGGGTTTAAAAAAGACCCGAGCAAACAAGGGGATTATGATTAAAGAACATTTCGGTGGTGGGCCTGCACCAGGGGGCTTGAGAAATGAAAGAAACCAGTGTCGAAAGTTTTTTAACATGTTCCGGTACTTTTTCAGTGCTTTTTTAAATTCAACTTTAAAAATTTTTCTTGCCTTCTTTCAATTTACAGCTACGTTTTCTCTCATGTCGCTTTTTCCTTCCCGTCATATTAACTTAATTTAGGAACCCCATCATCTCTGAGTAATCCCTCTTTTGACGTCTGATTTTTCCCCTTCCCCTTTTGTTTCTTTGAAACTCTATTGTTATCACTAGATCGAGAGACCTTTCCCTCTCGTTTTCCCTAAACGAGTTGTGTTTATTGTTTGTGGGGGGTGTGTGTATTTTTGAAAAACCCAATAACTAAAATACACGTTGAACATTTTTGCATTTTGGGGGGACTGGCCTGGAGTTATCCGGTTCGATCCCCCCGCAACCTAAACAAAGTTAAAACTTTAATTTGTTTTTGATTCTTGTTGGAATGAGAAATTTTTTAAAAAATTACCGTTTATGTGGTGTTGGTGACTGCTGTTAAAATTTCCCCAATTTGATTTTTTTTT
>NC_069420.1:58571968-58579468 GCF_026875155.1 Cherax quadricarinatus
GAACAAAAGTTGTCTGGGCAGTAGAACTTTCCCTTCTGAAAAACTTTCATTTTGGCAACCAAGTCCCCCTTCCCTGCCCTAGTCGGCATCCCATTTTTTTCCCCCCACCAGGAAATTTTTTCCCAGCCCTATGAAGTCGGCCAAGCAAAAATTTGGGACAGGGGATTTGATTGCATTTATTTTTGGGTGTTTCCCAAATTGATAGGTTAAAACTAAGTGATTTGTGTTATTTTCCCCAAGTCATCTTTAAACCCTCAAGTTTTTTAAATTTAGTGAATCTTTTTTGGCAAAAAACCAAGTCAAGAAATTGTTTCCTCTATTTGGGTTCGGGGTCACAACCTTTCTAAAAAGCAAATCCTGAAACCGCATCAAAAAACCGTCAAGACTCTAGATTTCCTTTTCATATTTTTTCCAATCAGTTTGTTTTAAATTTAAAAAATCTTAATTATCAAACATTTTCATATCTAGATGCCTTTAAATTTTTTGTCCCATAACGGGCTTATGGCTGTATATTTCCCTTTTGGGGCCCTTAGCGCTTCTTTTTTTTATTATAAAAATTAATAACAGCTTACTGCATTTCCCTTAAAAGGGTTTTGGGGGGGCCTTTTAAACCCCCCACCCCCAAAAATTTAATTTGAAAAAATTTTGGGTTTTTAGGAATTTTCCGCCCAAATATGAAAAGTAAAAAGAGGGAAAGTGAAAATTAATGTGCATTTTATTGGGGGCCAACTTTTCGTCCCCAGGGCTTTTTTAAAGGCGATCCCCCGGTATCGGTTTGACAAAGCCCCTTTGGAGAGGGGAAACGTTGCCACAATAAAATTTTACATTGTTCCCCAACTTGTGTCCTTTTACTTTACAAAATTAATTTGTCACGCCCTCGAGAAACTGTAGCCAGATTCTGTAAGCGATGTTTCTAATCTTATATCATGTCTTAGACAACAATTTAATTTTCTTCTGACATACATCGCCACTCCATCACCCTTTCTGTCCTTGACCCTATCAGATGTGGAATAGGTTTATAAAAAATGTTACGTTGCATTCAGAAGCATTTCTCTATATTTCAGGCTGAACAGGTCTCTGTTATACCAATATATCTATATTACCTACACTTACAAGTAATGTTACCTCATTACCTTATTTTTTATTTTCTTAGATCCTACTATTTGACAGTAACCTTAATTAAGGGAGATAGTCACTCGTTGCCCTCTGCTATCTCTCTTTGTTGATCAATTGATTTGCTGTACTAGCAACTTTATTCTGAATATTGTCTTTTTAAAACAAATCCCTGAGTTGGTTTAGACAGACACGTAGCAAACACTATAACAGATTTATTAGAAAACATTTCGGTCCTGTGACCTTGATCGAAGTGATTCAAGGTCAAGGACCGAAACGTTTTCTAATAAATATGTTATTATAGTGTTTGCTTCGTGTCTTTCTAAACCAACTTGTCGGTTATTTATTACCAAGGTTTTATACCATAGCCGTGAAGTATCCGGTATTGCTTTTTTAAACCTAATACTGCTGCATGATTGATTCACACAAACACCCATACCTCTATAATCTATCAGAAGTTTTTGTGGATTCCCTCTCATATGAAAGTCCAGAGCATGATAAGTTGAAGAATCATATTATAAACAAGCTTTAAATGGAAGGAGAACGAGTACAATTTTATTTTTCAAAGAGAAATTTAAGAATCCATGTCAGAAAAGTAACTAGGTAAGGAGTTTGAAGAACAGTGCAGGTAGTAAAAAAAAGCTGATCATTTGTTCCAACATAATAAATGTACATGTTAAATATATGGAGAAAGAAAATAACAAGGTTAGAAAATTGAATTGTGGTTTACTGCTAGACTAAAGCGAGGTTAAAAGTATCTCTGACAGTACGATTTTATAGCACATGCAATGGACGTGTGAAATGTTAATTGTGTGAATAGAGACACGGGTAAGAAATCCAGGCAAAGCTCCATAATAAAATATTTTCGTTGAAGGAACATCGTTTTATTTACAGCAATATATTTATGATACAGGCAATGCTGTGGAAACCCAATGTGATCCCTCATTACTCCACATTACATGATGGAAACCATAATTATTAGGTCTTCGATAGATGACAGAATATCTCGGTGAGGAATGAGGAAATGTCGCTACAGTGATTATTGTGTGTGGAAATTTGGACATGTAGAAGTGTGGCACTATTGTCATTTGTGAGAATCACTGTGGTCAAAATAAGGAAGTAAGCACTGCTGGTCGTGTGAAGTGGCACTGAGGTCAGTTATAGGGAAAGAGGATAAAATGAAAAAGGACAGTGGCACTGTGAGTTTTTGAGAGGGAGAAGTGCACTGATGGTAATTATGAGGTGCGATGAGAGAGAAATATAAGGTCGTCAGTGTTGTGAGAGTGGTACAGTGTTCAATGTAAGGGAGACTGACATGTGAAAGAGAGCAGCAACGTGAAAGAGAGCAGCAACGTGAAAGAGAGCAGCAACGTGAAAGAGAGCCCAGAACGTGAAAGAGAGCGCAACGTGGAAGAGAGCAGCAAACGTGGAAAGAGAGCAGCAACGTGAAAGAGAGCAGCAACGTGAAATGAGAGCAGCAACGTGAAAGTGAGCAGGCAACGTGAAAGAGAGCATAACAAAAAACGCATGGAAGAGAGCAGGCAACGTGAACGAGTAGCAGCCAGTGAAAGAGAGCAGCAACGTTGGTCAAATCTGAGGAGACAGACGCACTGTGATCAGAATAAGAGATGAAAACTGTGGTCTGTGTAAAGGGTGGTGTGGCACTGTGGTCTGGTGTAAGGGAGTTGTCGGTACCGTGGTCTGTGTAAGGGAGGTGGCACTGTGGTCTGTGTAAGGGAGGTGGGCATTGTGGTCTGTTTGTGTGGTTTTACTGTGTCTGTGTAAGGGAGTGTGGCACTGTGGTTGTTTAAGGCAGTGTGGCACTGTGGTCTGTGTAAGAGAGTGTGGCACTGGGGTCTGTGAAAAGGGAGTGGGGTTTACTATGGTCTGTGTAGTGTGTAACCTTGGTTGGTGAAAAAGGAGTGTGGCACTGAGTATGTGAGGGTGGGGCTTATGCATGGTGGGGGATGAGGCACTCTAGCCAATGTCGGGGAGATTACGGAAACGGGCCCTCGGTTCACTGTGAGGAGTGGCCTGTGTTACTTGAAGAGTGCACTGTGTTCAGTGTGGGGGAATGAGGGGCAAATGATTTTTCAGACAAATTAAAGGACTGAGTGCGGGGGTGAGTGTATGGTTTTTAAACTTGACGTGTTTTGGGAGTGTGAGGAAGTAACTTTAAAAGGGGATGGGGGGAAACCGGGCGGGCCCGGACTTGAGTCCTGGAGATGGGAAGTACAGTGCCGCATCTAAAGGGAGGGGTTTGGGTGTTGCAGTTTAAAAATGTTGTAAAGCACCCTTCGGGCAGACAGTGATGGAGTGAATGATGGTGAAAGTTTTTTTTTTTTGGGCCACCCTGCTTGGGGATCGGCCAGTTTGATAATAAAAAAAAAATAAAATAAAGGACTATGATCAGAGTGAGGGGGGATGTACGGGGTGGGGTAGGGGAGTGAGTTAGGGGTGAGTGGGGGAAGGGTAGGGGGGAGTGTAGGGGGGTTTTGTAGGGGGAATGCAGGGGGGAGTGTAGGGGGGTGTGGGGAGTGTTGTAGGGAGAGAGTGTAGAGATGTGGGTAGTGTGGGGGGTGAGGTTGGGGGGGTGTAAAGGGTGAGTGTAGGGAGTGTGTGTGGTGTGAGGAGAGTGAGGCAGGGGGGAGGGTATGGTGATGTGGGGTGGTGCGGGGGGTGAGTGGAGGGGTGAGTGGAGGGGTGAGGTAGGGTGATTGTGGGGGGTGAGTGAGGAGGTAGGGGTGAATGTAGGGGGTGAGGTATTGGTGAGTGTGGGTGATGTATTGGTGAGTGTGGGGTGGTGTGGGGGGGGAGTGTGGGGTGTTGTAGGGGCGGTGTGGGGGTGAGTGTGGGTGAGTGTGGGGGTAGTGTAGGGAAGTGTGGGGAGAGTGTGGGGGTGAGTGTGGGGGTGAGGTGGGGGGTGGTGTAGGGGTGGGTGTAGGGGAGAGGTAGGGAGTGAGGTGGGGGATGAGTGCAGGGATGAATGAGGGTGTTGTAGGGTGGTGTAAATGAGTGTAGGGGGTGTGTTGGGGTGAGTGAGGATGAGTTGGGGGGATGTGGGGGGTGAGTGTAGGGGGGGAGGGAAGGGGGTGAGTGTGGGGGGTGAGGGTAGGGGGTGAGTTTGGGGAGAGTGTGGGGTGAATGTAGGGGGTGATGTATGGGTGGTGTAGGGGGGAATGTGGGGTGAATGCAGGGGGTGAATGTAGGGGTGAGTGTAGGGGGGGTTGAGGGTGGCGTAGGGTGAATGCAGGGGGTGAGTGTCAGGGTAATGTGGGGGTGGTGTAGGGGGTAAATGAGGGGTGGTGAGGGGGGAGTGTAGGGGTGAGTGTAGGGGTGAGTGTAGAGGGTGGTGTAGAGGGTAGTGTAGGGGTGGTGTAGGGGTGGTGAGGGTGGTTAGGGACGAGTGTGGGGGTGAGGTAGGGGGTGAGGTGGGGGTGAGTGTAGGGGTGAGTGTGGGGATGAGTGTGGGGGGGGTGTGGGGGGTGGTGTGGGGGTGAGTGTGGGGGTGAGTGTGGGGATGGCGTAGGGGTGAGTGTAGGGAGAGTGTGGAAAAGAGTGTAGGGATGGTGTAGGGTTAGTGTGGGGGTGATGTGGGATGAGTGTAGGGAGAGTGTAGGGGTGAGTGGGGGAGAGTGTGGGGGTGAGTGTAGGGAGAGTGTAGGGGTGAGTGTAGGGGGGGGTGTAGGGGTGAGTGTGGGGATGGTGTATGGTGAGTGTGGGGGTGGTGTGGGATGAGTGAGGGGTGAGTGTGGGGATGGTGTGGGGGTGAGTGTAGGGTGAGTGTAGGGGTGAGTGTAGGGGGTGAGTGTAGGGATGATGTAGGGATGGTGAGGGGTGAGTTAGGATGGTGTGGGGTGGTGTAGGGATGAGTGTAGGGGTGGTGTAGGGGGGGAGTGTGGGGGTGGTGGGGGGATGAGGTAGGGGTGAGTGTAGGGGTAGTGTGGGGGTGAGTGTAGGGGTGAGTGTGGGGGGTGGTTGGGGGGTGGATGTAGGGGTGAGTGTGGGTAGTGTAGGGGTGAGTGCAGGGTTTGAGTGGGGGTGAGTTAGGGATGGTGTGGGGTTGAGTGAGGGGGGAGTGAGGGGTAGTGGGGGGTGAGTGTGGGGTGGTGTAGGGGGGTTGGGGGTGAGTGTGGGGGTAGTGGGGGGTGAGTGTAGGGTGAGTGTGGGGGGTGAGGGGTGAGTTAGGGGGAGTGTAGGGGTGAGTTTTTGGGGTGATGTGGGGGTGAGTTTTGGGAGGGGACTGTGGGGGTGAGTGTGGGGGTAGTGAAAGGGGTGAGTGTAGGGGGAGTGTAGGGGGGGTGTGGGGTGAGTGTGGGTAGGGGGGGAGGTGTCGTGGAGTGATGGAGCGGGTGCACGTTACAAATCCAGAGAGAATTTAAAAAAATCGTCCTGAGCCAAAAGAGTTTTATTGTTTTTCTACAAAACAAACAGGCTTTTGCTTAATGAACATATTTTTTTTCCTCGAGAAAATTATATTCATTTTCGCGCCTCTGTCACTAATTCGTGTAAATTGAGACATGTAAAGATTAGTGCCTCATCTTGATCGAGTGATTACCCCAAATTTTTAAAATTCTTATTTCATGTATTTTTTACCTCATATTATAACGAAGTACTAATATATAAATCGGAAGTATATTTTTAATATATGTACAATTTTATTAATAAAAAATGTTTTTTTGAAACGAGATATTTATTGCATATTTTTTTGTATCAGAGCATCCGAGACTTTTTTGGGTCTGTTTTTTGGGGATTAGTTCAGCGTTAGGGGTGTAAATAGGTGAAAACTAAAAGGCACAATACCTTGACTGAAAAAAACACAAATATCTGTAATAGGAGAGTGGGCTTACGACGACGGTGGGGTTTCAACTTGATCCATTTTAAGGCATTTTGTAATGGTTAAAGTCGACCGAAACGTCGTCGAAGCTTCTCTTCTATTGGGGTTTATTTTGTTTATAGTGTGTGCCCTTCCCTAATGTCAGAGTCTTCTGTCTCGATTTTTAAAGCGATTTTTTTCCCCCGCAACGTATTGAAACAATGCGAATGGAGGCGAGAATCGTGACGCGGGTGCAGTGTACGTATTCTTTAAAACTTACCAGAGGTTTGGATTACCCGGGGCCGGATTTTTACTTATACTGGCATTAGTAAAGAGAAGACTTTTAATTTAAAGTTTAAACATTAAAAATTTTTTTTAAAAATTGAAATCAGGGGGTTTTACATTTTTTTTTTTGCAGTTGTGTTTTTAAAATTTCACATAACTAAAAAAATGAAATTAATTACATGATTTTGATATTTGACTTTTAAATTAGAATTAAATTTTTTATTAGGTGCCCCATTTGACACTTTCTTCTGTTTTTTTCTCGATTCACTTTTTTAAGAGTGGCATGGGTTTAGTGTGAGAGAGAACGCGGAGGGGCACTGTGGTTAGTGTGGGGGAGTGAGAGTGGCACTGGGTTAGTGTGGGGAGAGTGAGAGGGGCACTGGACAGTTGATGGAGCTTTGCCTGTGTCAATGATAATGGATCACAACTCCTATGGAATAGATTAAATTAAAATTTAATTACATATAAGTTTTTTTGCCCAGATGCGACAAGTGTTGCCTTTAATCGTTCCCCTTTATTTTATTAAAGGTTACTTAGTCTTCCAAAAATCCCCGAGAAATCGCCAAGGGGGAAAACTCACAGCCTGAAAGAGTCTTTTCCACTAATGATTCTGATGGGGGAATAATGAAGGTAAAGGATACAAATTAGCTGAGTGTTTGTTTTGTCTGGGTTTGGAAAAAATCCGATCCATGAGGGTATAGCGATTGTAGAAAATACAAAAAATGTGGTCAAAAAAACAAAACATCGTCCCCATGTATATCCCAGCACACGCATTCTTTTGGGACTTTTGAGAACGTTAGACCGAAAATTGATTTGGTCACGGTATTCCTTATTGGGCCGGGGGGATATTGTGAGTGCGATACTAACGATTCCTGTGAAGGCCCACTTGCCCAGGGGGAAACGGTGTTCCCGCACTACCCGGTAATCCTTCTCTAAAACCAAGAAATCATAAAATTCACCCAGAAATCCCCAGCTGCAGCACATCTGGTAAAGAGGTACAGAAACATTCAGCAGGCAAAATTTCTGGTCAAAAATGTGAAAGGGAAAACACTGGGGGTGTGTACTGTTACGTCACGAAGAAGGTCATGGTCCCCCTCACCTAAAGGATAGAAAGAAAATCTGTTTACTTTTTTTTTTTTTATAAATTTTGTCCTCTCCAGAAAGGGTAATAGACTCCAACTGGGGGATGGTAAAAAAACCCCCTTAAGAACTCTGAGTTGTAAGCTCCAGATAAAACCTTTTTAAAATGGAAGCCCAGGTAACATCTTGCATCTCTATTTTGTCCC
>NC_069420.1:58584468-58651968 GCF_026875155.1 Cherax quadricarinatus
GTAGGGTAGGGTTTGTTAGAAAGAGGGAGTTAAGTAATATAGGTGAAGATATGTGAAGAGGTTTTTAGAGATAGAGGATGTTAAGTAAAAGTTGTTTAATGATAAGATTATGAGGGAATATGGGAAAAAGTGGATGGATAAAGATTTAGAAAGGAATTTTGAATGGGGGGAATATTTTTATGTGGGTGTTATGGTGTGTTTGTGAGGATAGTGTGGGGGATAGGTTTATAAGGGGGGAATATTATAAAAAAGGAAGGGATATAATTTAAGAAGGGATGACAGGAGTGTATGTGAAAGGAGGTTAGAGTTGGTGGGATTGTTGTAGAGTAATTATAGGGTAATGGTGTAGGTGTAGGTTAAAAGTTTGGGTGGATATAGGGGGGAAAAAAGAGAAGGTTTATTTGTAGTTATGTATAGATGGATACATGAATTGAAGTGTAAGGTAACAAGGAAGAAATATTTTTTTTTTGTTTTGATAATTAAAAGTTATGAATTTTATTTTTAAAATACTGATTTAGTTATTGGATTTATGTGTAAATCATGAAATGATGTAAAAATTGTGTGGGTATTATTATTTAGAAGTAAAGCAATATGAAGAAAATTAAACTAGGATAGTAATAACTTACAAACTCATACAACTAGATTTATTACTCTTGCCTCCTTGACATAATACAAACGAAATTCACAGCTTCCCCCTATCCATTCATCACATTAACAATTCCGCAAAACTATGCCCTCCATCTGCCCTATCCTCTAAACCTCTCATTTAATAACCTCCTCTCCTCATTCTTTAACTGAACAAATCCATTTGTTCTCTAAGGCTTCCTTAATCTGTATAATCTCACATCCAAAACTTTTTCTTATTTTCAACAACAGAATCAGTGGTCCCAATCGAATCACAACCGATCTTACTATGAAACTTATGCAGACCGCACTACTTGTACATTTCTCTAGAAATTTTGAAAAAAATAATTCTTTTTCATCTGGCGTTGTGCTCTTGAACCTCGGTTTGGCTAGTAATTTCTCAATGTTCCACTCCTAAAATATGTTCCTGTTCCACATACACCCAAGGCTAACAGCAAGCCATCTAGTGCCACATGGCACGCTACCTACATGTTAACTATCCTTCCTTAATGGTTTTACCAACGGTGTACAATAAGAGTCCTCCGAATTTCGATGACAGTGAGGCAGACCCAAATACGCACAATCCAAAACATCAACAATCAGCCCTTACACGTCTCGTGCACGGATCAGCGAGAGCACATCCGTGCATCATAAGAGAAAACTCTCTGAGCAGAACGCGATTTTTCCCCCCCCGCTACCATGTTGCATCGCTGCAACGATCTCAAGATTCAACTGTCATTTCACTGAAGTCCCTTCTGCTCATATAACTGTATTAGACACAAATAAACCATTCTGATGAGCCAGTTTATGCCGCCCCTTGAGTCGTCACCACCACAACTTTGTCGTACTTCTGGTGTGCCAACCCGCTACATCATGCTGCACATGAACTTCCGCTGCACGGGAATGCTGTTCCACACTCAACCATCTTAAGCAAAAATCTTATTTTATTTCACAGTTGTAGAGTTTTTATGTTCCAATAAATATGTTTATTTACACATTTTTCTTCTACATTTGAAGAGGAGCGACTCCACACCGAGGTTTACCACAGTAAGATATCAGATGTTTTTTATCCAATGTCCACCATCCCCCAGGCTCATGCCTTTATTCCTCCACCAGACACGGTGCTGCCACCTAATTGCCGGTTTGAACACTTTTAGCGCAGAGTCAACCCAACCCACAGTGGACTCCTTCCTCTCGTTTCTGCCCAGCTCTGAGTCCAATACTTCTCTTCAGTCTCTCCTCTCTCTCTCTCTCTCTCTCTCTCTCATCTCACTCTCTCTCCTCCTCTCTCGCCTCTCTCTCTCGTCGTTGGGCACTGTTGCACTGTTGGTGAGGTAGAAGAAAAAGGACCGTGGTCATTGTGATGACGGTACTGTGCCAGTGGTGAGTACAGACCAGGCGTGCCATGACGGGTCCGGGCCCGGGTCTTCTCCCTGCAGAAGCCCGCAATCTTACAGTCTTTCTCATCTGAACCTGAGAGGCCACCTAAGTTCCCTGTCACCTAATAAAATGTTTATTTTTCGACTATAAGCTACCCTTGTTCATAATTAACTATCACATGCTGTCTGTATTTGTAATGTGAAGTTAGATCTCTCCTAAATTCAAGATATTAAATTAACGATCTTTGCAGGACAATTGTGTTGTAGAGGTGTGAGCAGAAGTTCAGACCTCTACAACACACAAAGTTTGTCCCAAGTTGAGCAAACTCCTACAGCTAGTAGAAATTGACTCGACCACTCATCATTACGAACACAAGCTTCCTTGACCTGCTTAAACAAATCAACAGGAAATAGTAGCTTTTTAAGACACCCTTTTATAGTCACAGGCAGGTCTCCCTTAAGACAATGAATCCCCAGCAAAGGTATCCACCCTCAGGGATACCAGGCTTGTTTGCCATTTTATTTATGTTTTATTCTTTTTTTTGTTGCTTCTCTTACAAGAGGTAGTACTGTTAATTTCACTTCTGTGGAAACCTCATTGCATAAAATAATTTATTACCATATATCCTCTGGTATCTTAACCGTAGGTATGTTCTGGGGGATTTTCCTATGAAAGATGCTAGTAGTACTGCTTGACAATAATAATCAAATTCTTACGTGCTGTTCCCTGAGCCCATAATTGAATCAATGTGGCCTCTTCTCCGAGTTGGTAATAACTCGGGCAATGTCCAAAAGAAATGTCTAAAAAGAAATGCTTGACCTATCCTTGGAGTGACTGAAAAATCTTGGTCTCAATCTTATTTTATAAGCGGAAAACCTGGTCAGTGAAAATTTCTTGTATCCTGCCTCCTAAATCGAGTCGCAGGATTTCCCAGAGTTTGTTCCTATGCCTGAGGGCCTGTCTTTCTAGAAAGCAAAAAAAAGGGATTCTTAACCTCCGCTTTTAAAGCTGCCATTGGCAATCAAACTCAGATCAACCACTCAATAATGAAAAATTAAAAATAATTCTCTAAATGTTCAGAGACTGGCAAGGAGGTAGGGAACTTACAACCAATAAGACTGGTAGTTCATAAACTAATAACAGAACACAGATTCTGAAATAGTTCACCAATTCTTCCTTAGCAGGATATTTGGGGGTCGACTAAAAATCCTTAATTGGATCTTAAAAAATTTTTATTGCCCAGGTATAAAAACAGATGTGCAGGGTTACATCCGTTCCATTACGTCAGCAATTGGGTAAAGCCAGGCACTAACACCAGACCTGCACACACATCACCCCATACCTGTAGATGGAGAGCCATCGTTGACACTAATTGTCGTACTTGTAGGACATACCAAAACCCAAGAAGGCGTAATCAAAAAATCTGTATATAAACACCAAGGCAATACATTTAGTTTATTTTCCACTTTGGCATTCCCACTCTGTCCAGATGACGACAGGCAACCAGGGCACCAAATGTTACCTATCCAGCAAAATCATTCATAGAACTTTTATCTAGGCCTAAGGAATTAATAAAAAAGTGTCCATCAGCCATCATTCTTCATCCCAAGCCTTTGGAATCAATTTCACTAAACCCTAAAAACTATGATTTGTACGTATTGAATCCTTTTTCTACAGGCTGGTTAAAATCGCTCCTCTGTTGCTGCGTTGCAGATGCGAGAAACTGTACATAAAACAAGGGGTACAGGTCTTTTTAGCTGATATTTGGGCATAATGTGAGCGCACCTACACGTACTCAAGGAAGATGGATTGGAGAAGATGCACTACAGAACACCTTCACTACCTACATCAAGATTGCATGTGGCTCAGTCTCAGCTGCCAAAGGCCCAACTTAAAATCTGCCTAAAACTACATGAAGCCAGAGGTATGGCAAAAGCTTCTTAAATTTCGCTTCTTAAACCCAGAGAAAAGATGATGCGTTCCCAGGAACCTGTGTCCTGGTCAACCCATGAAAGCAAGTTTAATGGGGACCGAATGTCAAGCAATAAAAGAAAAATGCGATATCAAACTATGTACTCCCCTCACCTCTTGATGAACCAGTGGGTACACACCTACTATCAACTTAATCAGCTTAAACTGTTCGTTGAGCCAACCAAGTCCCATAATGGCTTCTTTGTCCCGCACTCTGTGGATGACCCCATTTCCCTGTACAAATATTCTGGAGTTCAAATTAAGATAGCTTCCTAACAGGGCCATCTTCAGATCTTCACCCCATAACGTTGGGCTTGCAGAACACCAAGTAGAAAGCACTACCCTTATCCAACCTAACCTCTTATATATTTTCGATGTATTTTCAGAAAGTGCAACCTCTTTATCATCCGTGGGATGTAGGTACTGCCTAAACCTTTTAAAATTCTCTCCCTTCACGGAGCTAATCCTGAAAAACAAAGCTACTTCAGTAGGAAGTTTTATAATTAAAAATGAATTGGGTGGGAGAATTCGTCCAGTTCCATGGGCCTTCACCATGCATTCTTCCTTTTAAAAAAATGTGGGGAAGGATCATGTTATGTACCAACCACTGTAAGATGAATGTGGGTAACATTACCGTATACTTACCCTTCTTCCACGTTTGGCTAGTACTGGACTTGTTTTAAGGGGACCATTTTCATTTTCTCACATTTAATCATCTTAAAACGTTACTATCTCAACTGTAAAAGGGCAACGGGCTTTTCTGACTTCAAAATTTCATTTGGCATTGCAGAACTTCACTTCACCACACGCTAGAAATTGACTCCATCAAGCTATTAAAGGCGACTTGAAAAGGCATGGGTTCCACTAGAAATGATAAGGTTTGTAGTTTCTAATATGTCCCATTATAATCCCACCCTCTTTTAGGGATTCAAAATATTCCATCTACTATAAATCTCAGTCTAAATATCCTTTTGTTTAATCTACTCATATCATTGTCTAAGATCCTAAAGTTATGTTTGTGGCACAGGAGCACCTAAAAATCGCGAAATTTTGATTATAAATATCCCATTCCTCAGGATACAAGAAGTCCCTGCAAATGTTCTTGGGATTGATAGGATATTTTAAAGGAAGGATTGTGCAAAAACTTTTTTGGAGGGTGCCATACAAATTGTCAAGAGGCTTTTAAATCCGTGTACACATCAATGTGCTGCTCCCATACCCGTGTCTCTTGATTGTTCAAAAAACCATATAAACTTGGCAGGATGATGCATGTGACTCGGAAATTGGGGCGGGGCACCATTACTCGAATCAACTAGAAAGGTGATTTCACTCTGGTGGCTTACTACACAGCCAAATACTAGGCCTATGAATTGAGACCTACACCACTATTGAAAATGAGGTCCCTAAGCCCATGGTACATGCGGTGGAAAAATTTTGACTTATTTCCTGTCTCTAGTACTCATATGTGACAACGCTTCATTGGTCACAATAATCAGATTACCATCAGCTCAGTCCAAGAAAAAAAAGTGAATACACTCTGAAGAGATGGACCTTACGCGCAACTGTACAACCTTACCATATGTCCATATACCAGCAAAGGACAATGTGCTGGCTCACCACTCTCGTTCAGAGTATTAGGGACACACGGGTAGTAAACTCTTTTTTTACACATTTGGTAGATACAGTAAACTTTTGAGTTATATTGACCATAATTTTTTTAAGGTGAGGGGAGCAACTTCTTCATTCTGCAAGTGTCTTGGAACCTACACTACTACCTCCTACCTCTGCCTCCACTCACTCAAAGGTCGAGACTCACTTAAACAAGTCTCTTGTTGTTTTTGTAACACTACCTAATGAGATTCTGAATAATAGAGAGGTAAGCAGTTCCATTAATTATATTGGTGCCATGGTGGCACACTGCCCCATGGCTAATGGAGCCCCTTTCGGGTGGGGGGGTATGGCAATTTTTGCATTTATTCAGCATATATGTCACAACACCCCCTAATAGGCATGTCTCCCAACCAGCGAACCATGTGCGAGAGGTTTAACATCTAGAGGCACCCAACATTATAACCAATATCTTGGTTCAACCAGCCAATCACAAAAAACCACCCAGCGCAGTGACGTGATGCGGTTCCACTCTTGCAACTGCTTTTGGCCTTACTCCTAGTCGCTTCAGTTTTCAGTGTCTCTTGTACTTGCTTTTAAGCCTCTTTTTATAATAGCTGTTAATGCTGTACAAGGCTATAATTTTGTTGTCAATAGCAGCTTGTTTTTGTGTGATAGGAAATAGTTATTATTTAGCACTGCTGCCTTTTAGCCTTTTTTCTAAGTGGTTACCATACTACACAAATGTGTCAGGCTGTAGTCCTTATTGCCTGCATGCATACTAGGTAGTGGGGAGGGGAAGGAAGAGAAAAACAGAATGGTTACTGTAATTTATCTCTTATATCGTATTCAAGGGGCTCCTTGGCATAGTGACGAGGCTCTTGGTCTGAGGAATTTAAATTTTTTGCGTCTCCTCCACAGACTGAACCTAATTACCCCCCAATCCCCACTACCTATCTCATCCTCCCCCATTCCCTCTTTTCCCATTTCCCCTCTCCTCCCAACCCTCCCTTGTTCCTCATCCCATTTGTAGTCCTCTGGGTCCTCCCTTCAGGCATTAACCGGTTCCAGGTCGGGGCAAGAGGGTGCCAGGGTTTATCCTGCTCGTGGGTTTCCTCGGGAGTCATGTAGTTTGCTGTGGAATCTGGATGACTGGGGCAACCCTGCTCTCTTCCCGATTTTCTAGTGGGGCGGGTGTCACTAGCAGGTGATGGGTGCATCTCCAGAGCTGCCTGCCATCTGGGAGGTGGTCAGCAGGTAATATGCTTTGTGGTGGGTATCCAATCCGCCCTCTCTTTTGTCCGCATCAAAGGGAGCTCAAGTGGAATGTGAGGTTGCTATCCAGCGGAGCACTCATTTACTTGCTGAAGGGTAAGGTCGCATTGGTTCCATGACTGCATCTTCACTGCTGGATTATTTCGTTTCGAGTTCTCATGGATGAGAAAAGGAACTTTTGGCCTCTTTCGAGCCTTCCGAGTAACTGTCACCTCCATTGTCCTCTTCCCTTTTTTTCTCTCTTTTTTTCTTTCTTTTTTTTCCTTAAAATAATCAGAAAGAAAGTACCGCCATTAATGAAGTCTTAATTCTATGACCCCTCCTCCCAGCCCTTTTTTGTTACTGCACCCTGTTCTGACCCGGCTTCATTCATGGGACAATCTCCCTACTTATTTCCATACCCTGCACCTCCTGCTGTCTATGCTTTGGTTACCATGCTCCAGGTGCCGAGGCTATTACCCATTTCTTGTAGTACCTCTGCCCTTTGCACACTTTAACTATGGCCTTCAGCTTTCTCAAAAAGGTACATGGTTTTCAGATCGCTCACCTGCCTCAGATCAGGGCCGCCCACGGTACTTATGCCTAAATGTTTCGCAGACCATTTGCTGATGTTTCACTTCTTGATTTCTGCTCAGTCTACCAAGACATGAACCTACACGACACCTACATTCATTATAGACACATGTTTACAAGTACACAGTGGATCAATTCATTTTCCCTTGCAGCCGACCTCTTTTCAACTCGATTATCTTTCACCAGAGTAACGGTAAAGCTCTTTTTACAACACCTGGGCCACAATATATCCTTAAGACACTCATCGAGAGTGGCACGCGCATCGTTACTGTTCAAAAAAATGCAGAGGCAAAGCTCATATCGTTCCCATCTTATTTCCATTGATATGCGTTCCACAACAGTTCACAAGCACGCTATCTCAATCACTGTAGTGGTACGGTCTGGATCTTATCGAATACCATTGTACAGTGTGAGTTTCTGACTTGCAGTGATGATATCTAAAGAGCAATTAGCCCTTCAGAACCGTTTCAATTCTCAAAGTGGATACATGTTCTGTCCTGCCCACTTACAGGTAGAGGCTTTCCTCCTCAGTAACATTGCGCGCTTAACCTACGACTGTCCTGAACTCTCCGTTCCCCGTTATAACATGAGACATCGCCCATAGAAGCCCCATAAAGCTGGTCCCGCTACACCCCAACAGTCGTTGATGGATTGGCGCTCACGGCATCCAGACAAAATACTGCAGGTCTACAGTGGAGACCCAGTCTGCGATGCTGTGAATCATTCATGCCAATACATCCATGCAGTCATTCCCCCCACTTGTCTTAATTGCTCGAAGCTCACCTGCCTTTTTTTCCCTCCGTTGCAGGTCTATCATAAAGAACGTGAAATCCATTGTCCTGAAGGCCTAACATATGCTACGGTTGTCTCTCGGCTTTGCCTTCAGGGATATCATTTTCTCCACTTTCCATGTTCCTTATTCCTTAATAGCTAGGGGACCTTCCATCTTGGTGGTCCCCTGCCTACAAGCGTTCCTCTGTGCTGTCTGTTCTGGGCCACCCCTGTCTCAACATTGTTATTTGCGGTTTTACCCTCTGAAACCCCCACCTCCATACACTTCTTACCTCTACTTTCATATTCTCAACCGCTAGTTTCTCAGTCTGCAAGCTTGCACCGATTTTTTTCTGCATCTTCCGCGCCTATCACCTGTGAAGTTGAGAACCAGTCTCTAAGCCCATGACTCTTCGCATTCCTCCAGTGGCATACAGTTCCCCAACAGTTTTCCTTTCGGTCCGCGTGTCTAGTTCTCACCACCTTATTTAACTCTCACATGAAGTTGGAGGTTCACCTCCTCTTGTGGGCCCCTCTTTTTTCTCCTGTCCCCCCCAGACTGATCTTCCCCAGTCCCCTTCCAGCCTCCTTCCTCTCTGTTTCCACTGCAGACTTTTCTGACTCTGCCATGCATCCACTCCAGTTCATACTCCCCTTCCCTCTCAGACCTCTTTGGTTCTCTCCATAGTCATCACCACCCCGATCTCTACTTACTCTCTCTTACTTGTCTCTGAAATCAGGTATCGCGACCTTCCTTGTCCGCATCCCCAGACACTCGAACACAACTTCGATTATATTACTGAGACGAAATCCTCAATGGACACCAAAGTGGGCACCTCCCCTGTTCCTTTTTATTTTCACAACCCCTTCAGTACCTTCCTTCACAGCATTCCAGATTCCTCTTTGCTTACACACTTTCCATTGCCTCTACACGTTGACATTCACTGACCCCTACTAGCCCGTAGATTTTTATCTCATCTACTAATTGTCGGCATACCTATTCGTGCCTCAGGATAATCAGGAGAGCTCCAGGTGTTTGGTCTCCCAGTTTTCCCCAGTATGTGTCGGTTACAAGAGCCTACAACTTCATATCAACTGTTATGTGTTCACCGTTGTCAGCTATGTGCTGTTCATTCTTCTGATCGCTTTTCCCCTGGATGAAAAATTTTTATAATAGTGTCACTTCTTTGTGCATTAGTATCCGTTCACAGATCTTTGTTCATTTCTCTGATCCTTATACTGCAGCCTGTATTTTATTTGCACAGGGGGTATACAGGATGGGAAAGAGCACTGTGCCTGTGAGAGAGTCTTTTCACTGTACCCCCTCCGACTTGTTTACTCTGTTTAACGATTACTCCGTGTTCTTTTTTTTAAGAAATTATAGATACAATCTTATCAACTATTCCAAGTTATTCTTATCACTCTTTTTTTTTTTTTTTGCGCTATTACACCATGGTCGCAGTTCTTGTGTCGAAGGCTTTTGCATTGAGTCTGTGTATACTACATCTGCATTTTGTTTGTTCTCTAGCAGATCCAAGACCGAGTCATAGTGGTCCAGTAGTTAGGTACAGGCCGGAGCGACATGCTGTCAACCCATGTTGCCCTGGGTTGAGTACTATGGTTTAACTAGATGGGTGGCGATCTTGCTTTTCTTAACCCCTTTCAATATTTTTATGATACGAGGCATTATGCTATTGGACTGTAATTCTTTGCTATTGTCTTTACTTTCCCTTTCTGGAGTAGGGCTATATCTATTTCTTTGAATGTACCCCTATCACCGAATGCGCCTACTCTACTTTCCCTCTCCATAGACTACTAAAGGCACGTAACAGGATTTTGTTGCAGTTCTTGATGAACCTGGAGTTCCACGAGTCTGGTCCTTGGCAGAGTGCGTGGGCATGTCATTTAATGCCTTCTCGAAGTCATGCGAAGGTGTTAGGGTATTATTACTGATGTTTGAATTGACATATTTTAAGTCTCGGTCTTAAATAATTTATTTAGGAATGTCGGTTTCATAGTCTGTTAAGGCGGCTCATTAAACAAAGAATCATACTGGGCTTAGTATTTCACTCATTTCCTTGCTGTCATCTGCGTAAGTCCTCTAGGCCCTCTATGCAGAGGTCCAATTCTGGATAATGATTTTGCCATAGTTTTGGCATAGAAAGAAATATTTGGGTTTCTTTCAGTTTTATGGTTTTCAGTTCATCCTGAGTTTCTTGTCCTGTAAGATTCCTTTAAGCTTAAGTTCGATATTTGCTATTTTTCTGCCCAGTGCCTCCCTTCTTTTATTTCAGGTATACTGGCCCTTTCAGGAGCTCTGTATTCTTCGCCTTCGCCTGTTGGACGCGATCTCCGACGGGTGAAACGTATGGAACAGAAATTGAACGCTATCACGGGCATACTTTTGCCTAAGATAAATTAAAAGTAAAGAGTGGTGAGTCTTAAAACTCCAGACCGACCGTTAGCCACTGGACCATCTGGCTACAATAAGATTCATCCAACTGGGTTTGTATTATACACCATAGGAAGGTTGGCCCTTAGGTACTGGGGACCACAAATGCAAGTATTCACAGATGAATCTGCCGCCAGCGTGCCCATTACAACTCTAACTCAAGCCCCCTTCAAACCTGTCGCCATGACTCACGAAATCGTAATGACACGATTGCAAAATCATAAGAAAAAAGTTTATGTTTCGGTTTTTTAACCCTGAAAATTTTGGGAACCCAGGATAACCAAAGAAAGACAGTGAGTCATCGAGGGACGGGTTCTTATTTTTTGTGGTCCTCAATCTTGTCCCCCAGGATGCGACCCACACAAGTCGACTAATGGACAATGGAAATGAGTCACTGACTATTTTTTTTGGGTTATCCTTGGTTCTCTACACATATACTGCTATGTATGACAATCTATATAACTGTATTTGTGTTATACCTGAATAAACTTACTAACCCCGGGTTTACCTAATTTGTTGCTGGGTGAACAGGACAGCAGGTGTAAGGAAACACGCCCAGTGTTTCCACCCTTACCGCGGATCGAACCGCTGAAACTCAGTGTGTGAAGCGAGAGCATTACCTAACAGGCCACGGGCCACCCATACGAGGATGTTAATAACAAAACCTTGCAATTACCCTTTTTTTTCCTGACACAGACGGGTGGGATCTCAAAAGGACGAAACGCACATGACAAGTGCAGAGAACTCCAGCTGATGCAACCCAAATCCTCACGGGGATCCGTTACATTATAAGCAGTCACAGGGTTTATGGTGAGTTGAGATAAGGGGGAAAACACAGGGGTGAGCACATACCAGAAAACTAACATTGTGGTTGAACCACATATGCGAACCTGGATTTTGTTATCAACTTGTTAGTAAAGAATTTAGTAGTGATCAGCAAGTAGGTCTAGAATCTAGATTAAGTTCTGCTCCTACATCTAGGAATATCAGTTATATAGACCTAGCAAACTCCTCCTGTATGTTGGGAAAACATTTGGCACCCGAAGCCTGAGACATTTAATTGCAATGGTACTTTCTCTGTCCTAAGCTTTCCTATTGCCCTCTAAACCCTTTATCAAAGCATAAAAGGATCTCAGTAAGGATCATATATTGCATCCCACGAAAGTTTTGCCAGTTTAATAAAATTGACAAAAGAAAAGTATACTGGGACCATTTCCATGTTACAGTAGCAAAATGGGAGCAAAACAGTTCCATTAACATCACCAACCTTCTTAGTACGAGACACCATCAAGGTGCCCCGTTCCCTGGTGGCTAAAGCTCTCGCTTCACACGACGAGGGTCCGGGTTTGATTCCTGGCATTGGGCGTGTTTATTTACACCGGTTGTCTATGTTCCCCATCAGTTAAATAGGTACCTGGGGTGTTAGTAGACTGGTGTGGGTCGCATCCTGAGACAAAACCGACCTAATTTGCCGGAAATGCTCTGCATAACAACCGGATTTCTATATAATAGTATGTTAATTATTATTATTATTATTAATTATTATTATTATTATTAATTATTATTATTACTATTATTATTATATAAAGGAGGCACCTGACCTTGACTATCTTCAACGAACTTTAACAAATTAATAGTTGAGAACTGTTGAAAATTAGAAGTTACTCTGAGGTTATAAGTAACAGACTTAGTGTAAGATGTTAACAATATAAACACTGTCGCCAACAACGTTTCGCTCACCCAGTAAACACTACACTATTTTAGTTTTTACTAAATTCGTGAAAATTAAAAAAACTTTAAAAATTTCTGCTTTATAACATATCGCAAATTTTTTTTTGGGTTTTGCATTTTTATATATTAAAAAAAAAATAAATGGTTTGTATAAAATCCAGTTTTAATAAAACAAATGTTTCAGTTGCGGTAAACCAGCGGTTTTTGTGTTGAAGAACGACCGAAAAAGGTCTTCTCTACTACACGGTCGCCATTTTATTTTAAAAGGCCCAAAATATTCATACAGCTTCAAGTAAATTTTAATTTTCTATTAATAAGCAAATCAACACCAAAGTTTCAAGCTATCTGAAAAGGCATGATCCAGCAAGCTATAAATCGAGTAATTACAAACTTTTTTAATATTTTACTTTAAATTTTTAAATTTTGCAGCTAAACATGTTAACTTATAGTGTGTCACCTTCTTATTTTTTAATTAAACATGTCCCTTTCCCACCAAGGCGGGTGACCCGAAAAAAAAAAACTTTCATCTTTAACCCATCATCCCGGGCCCAGAGAATTTTTTAACTACACTTATAAAACTCCCAACATTAAACCCCTGTTCAAGTGCAGCACTGTTTTTCCCATCTCCGGGACTCGAGTCCGGCCTGCCGGTTTCCCTGAATCCCTTCAAAAACTTTAACTGCTGCTGGATGTAGCAAGGTAAGTCCAAAAACCATCTTTCCAATTCGCTCCTATCAACACACTCACGCTTTTCTGGAAGTCCAAACCCCCTCACACACAAAACCCCTTTTTTACCCCCCCCTCCACCTTTCCTAGCCGAACTCAAACCCCACCCTTCCCCCCCATTACAGTTTAATATACTCCGAAATCTTTCTATCTCTTTGCACCCCTCTCAGTCCGAAGCCCTAAACCCTTCCAGCCCTCTATAAGGTTTGGGTAATCCCACACCTCCTAATTTCCAAACAACAACGTCATATATTTTTAAAAACCACATTTTTCCCTCAGACATTACATCCCCACTCCCCAACCTCCTCTCTGTTGAACTTCACCACTCAGTTTCACACCGAAAAGAGCTTTGGTATAACTATACTCACTACTTTCCCCTCTTTACTTCCTAACAAAATTTCTTTGTTTCCACTGACTCCCAGTCCACCACTCACCTTTTTTCCCCTCTCAGCCTTTTTCACTTCATTTTCATAACCCACTGCTGACACCCATCCTAAATTCTGAATACATTCATCCTTCCATACTCTCCCCTTCCAAACCCTCTAAGACGGCCTCTAAGCTGCTCCTAACGATCTTTGGAAATAAACCCCTTTCTAGAGAGAGGTTAAGGAAGATAAAAACCTTTTCTAGAGGGAGATAGGAGATGCCCCCAAAATCTTGAAAAAACGAGGGGTGTTAGGCCCCTCCGGAGTAAAAAATTTTATGCACCTTCCAGAAAAAAAACGAGGGTTACCCCTTCCAAATAAGGTAAGTGGTGTGACACCTTCCAGTGAGGTAAGTGGGGGGACACCTCCCAGGTGAGGAAAGTGGTGGGACACCTCCCAGAGAAAGGGTAAGTGGGGGGACACCCCCCAGAGAAAGGTTTCGAAGTTTTTCTCTCCCGAAAATCTTCCATTCCAATAAAAAAAATTTTTTTGGAGGGTAAAATCCCCTGTAAAAAAAATTAATAATGGTTTTTTTCAGGGAAGAGAGGGGTTCTTCCTTTTACCAGGAATTTACCCTTAACTCATATTTTATTATCCCAAAATTTTAAGGGCCCAAAGGGGGAAAACTGAGAGGGGGGTTTATAAATTCCGATTATAATTTAACCCCAACTGAATCTGAAAAGGAGCCCAACTTTTATGCAGTGAACAGTGGCCTACAAGAAAATTATTTTTCTTTGATTATCTGATGATCTAGAAATTGACTTTTTGTTTTTTAAAAAATCCTTCTGACCAACTACGCGGGTTTCCACCCAATGTCAAATTTTCTCGTGTACATAAATTTAAGTTCGAGCTATAAATTTTACAGTTCTAGTTTTGTCTATAATTATTTTTCTATTTGTTCTGAATTCGCGATGAGATTTTTTTGTAAGAGAACTGAATCCCCCCGAAGTTTAGAAATAATTTATCATATCTTGTTCCCATCGATATTTTTTCCCTTTTGCAGTATTTCAACACAAAATGTCGGGTTTTTCCAAACCTTACTCCCCTTCTCAGACTTTATTTAGTCCAGGCAAATATAGCTTCTTAGAACTTCTAGGTGCCCAGACACCCTTCGCAGACCTTGCAAGGGGCTTTTGTACCTTGTGTGATCATACCAGATTTGCTAAGGGCGTTTAAAAAAACCCTAGTCGTCTCCAAACCCTTTTTAGGGGACAGTTACCTTGTATAGTCCAAAAAAATTGGTTAGCGGGTCCCGTAACTTATTGATTATCTGTGACCTTTTCATTTTTGGCTTATGTTCCTTCGGCACAGCAAGACCTTCTAAGGTTCATGCATTTGGGTCAACAAGACCATTCTAGGGGTACATTTGTACACTCTTGACCTTGCTAGAGCCCATACAGAGGGGGTGGACTGGTGGAGAGGGTGAAAACTTTTCCCGAAGTCCACGTGACCCGACAGAGAACTCCCCACTTCCCCTTTTCTGGAGATGTGTTTTGGTGAAAGGGAAGGACTGGGGTGAGGGTGATAGCTTCTGGTGTCGATATGAACTGGGGGTGAGGATGTGGACGGGGGGTGAAGTGATTACTGGAGGGGGATGGAGGAGGTAAAGGGAGGACTGGTGGTGAAGATGGGCTAGTGGTGAGGGATGGACTGGGGTGAGGGTGGTGGACTGGGGGTGAGGGTGGTGACTACTTTTAGATGGGGGATTGGTGGCGGGGTGATGGACTGGTGGGGAAGTGATGGGTTTGTGGTGAGGTGAGGGCGGTTTGAGGGGGGTAGACTGGGGGGTGGTGATGACTGGTGGTTGGGGACGGATTAGTGGGACGGGATGGACGGTGGAGAGTGAGGATTGGGGTGGGGAATGGATTGGGGGGGAGGGGAATGGGGAGTGGGGGGTGATGGATTGTGGTGAGGGGGATGGGACGGGATGAGGTGGGGGGACTGGGGGGGAGGGGAAGTTTCTGGTGGGGAGGGTGATGACGGGGGGTGGGGTTGGACTGGTGGGGAGGGGATGGCCTGGTGGGGAGGGGGGGATGGGGGGAAGATGAAGGGCAAAGTTTCCAAATCCCCTCGTGTCCCTCAGAGAACTCCCCCCCCCTTCCCTTGGGGATGGGTTGGTGAGGGGAAAAAGGGCCGGTGGTGAGGTGAGGGCTATTATTCAGAGTGATGGACATTTTTGAGGGTGAGGACTGGTGGTAAGGGGGGAAAGGGCTGGGAAGGGGGAAGGACTGGTGGGGAGGGGGAAGGAAATGGGGGTGAGGGTGAGGCACTGCGGTTAGGTTTTATGGGCTGGTGGGGAGGGTGATGGAGTGGGGGGAGGGGATGGGGTGAGGGGTTTTTGTGGACTGGTGAGAGGGTGAAAAACTGGTGGTGAGGGTGTGGGCTCTTTTTGAGGGTGATGGACTGCTGGGAGGTGATACGGGGGGAGGGTGAGACGGTGGTGAAAGGGGGTGGGCTGGCGGGGGGGGTGAGGACTGGGGGTGAGGGGGGATGGACTGGTGGAGGGGGATGGACTGGTGTGAGGGGGGGTGGACTGCGGGAAGGGATGGACGGTGGTGAGGGTGATGTGCTAGTGGCGTGGGCGATGGACTGGGGGGAAGTGGGCTGGGGGGAGGGTGAATTTTATCTGTGTCCCCCAGATAACTCCCTTCCACACTTCCCTTCCGGTGAGGACTGTTTTTAGGGGGAGGTCAGTTTTTAGGCGAGGACTCTTTCTGAGGTGATGGCCCGGTGGGAAGGTGATGGGTGATATGAGAGTGAGGACTGTGATGAGGGGGATGGGCTGGTGGTGTGTTTGTGTGTGTGTGTTTGGGGTGTGGGGTGTGTGTGGGTTTGTGTGGGTGGTGTGTGTGTATTTTTCTTCCCTAGTTTCAGTCCCAGAAGTCCCCTCCGGGGCCCCCAATGAACTCCCTTAAACACTTCCATTTTTTTGATGGACGGGTGGGGTGATGGGCGGTGGTGAGGGGATGGCGGGGGTGAGGGGGAGGGGCTGGTGGTAGGGTGAGGACTGGTGGTGAGGGGGTAGAAGGTGGGCCGTGAGGGCTGGTGGGGAGGTGAGGGCTGGTGGGGAGGGTGATGGGCTGGGGTGAGGGGATGGGCTGGGGGGAAGGTGACGACATGGGGGGGGTGGACTGGTGGGGAGGGTGAGGACTGGTGGGGGGGTGATGGGCTGGTGGGGGGGGTGGTGGAGGTGGGAAGGGGGCGGACTTGGGGGGACTGTGATGGACTGGGGTAGGGTGATGACTGGTGATGAGGGGGATGGACGTGGGAGGGGGATGGACTGGTGGGAGGGTGATGGACTGGTGGTGAGGGCGATAGACTGGTGGTGAGGGTGATGGACTGGTGGTGAGGGTGATGGACTGGTGGCGATGATGATGGTCTGGTGGTGAGGGTGATGGATTGGTGGTGAGGGTGATGGACTAGTGGTTAGGGTGATGGACTGGTGGTGAGGGTGATGGACTGGGGGTGAGGGCGATGGACTGGTGTTGAGGGTGATGGTCTGGTGGGGAGGGTGATGGTCTGGTGGTGTGGGTGATGGACTGGTGGTGAGAGTGATGAATTTGTGGTGAGAGTAATGGGCTGGTGGTGAGGGTGGTAGACTGGTGGTGAGGGTGATGGACTGGTGGTGTTGGTGACGGATTAGTGGTGAGGGTGATGGACTGGTGGAGAGTGATGGATTGGTGGTGAGGGTGATGGACTGGTGGGGAGGGTAATGGGCAGGTGGTGTGGGTGATGGATTGGTGGTGAGGGCGATGGACTGGTGGTGTGGGTGCTGGACTGGTGGGGAGGGTGATGGACTGGTGGTGAGGGTGGTGGACTGGTGGTGTGGGTGGTGGACTGGTGGTGAGGGTGGTGGACTGGTGGTGTGGGTGCTGGACTGGTGGGGAGGGTGATGGACTGGTGGTGAGGGTGATGGACTGGTGGTGTGGGTGGTGGACTGGTGGTGAGGGTGGTGGACTGGTGGTGAGGGTGGTGGACTGGTGGGGAAGATGAAGGACTATGTTTCCAGAAGTCCATTTGTGTCCCCACAGATGAACTCCCTTCCCCACTTCCCTTGCTGGTGATGGTGTTATGGTGAGGGGAAAAGGACCGGTGGTGAGGGTGATGGACTATTATTGAGGGTGATGGACTATTATTGAGGGTGATGGACTGGTGGTGAGGGGGAAGGACTGGTGGGAAGGGGAAGGACTGGTGGGGAGGGGGAAGGACTGGTGGTGAGGGTGATGCACTGGCGGTTAGGTTGATGGACTGGTGGTGAGGGTGATGGAGTGGTGTGGAGGGTGATGGGCTGGTGGGGAGGGTGGTGGACTGGTGGTGAAGGTGGCGGACTAGTGGTGACTGTGATGGACTGGTGGTGAGGGTGATGGACTGGTGATGGACTGGTGGTGAGGGTGATGGACTTGGGGGGAGGGTGAGGGACTGGGGGTGAGGGTGAGGGACTGCTGAGGAGGGTGAGGGCCCGGTGGTGGGGGCGTTTGGCTAGGGGTTGGGGGGATGGCCCTTGTTGGTAGGTTTGATGGCTAGTAAACAGGGTGAAGGACTTGTTTCCAGAAGCCCCACCCTTTTTTCCCCTTTCGGGTAAACTCACTTCCACACCCCCTTTCCTGGGGTTTGGTCAGGTTTGAGGGGATGGCCTTTTTCTGAGGGTGATGGACTGGTGGTGGGGGTGAGGGTTCTGGTGGTGAGGGTTTGGGCCCGGTGGTAAAGGGGGAAAGGGCTGGGGTGAGGGTGATGGACGGGTGGTGGGGGTGATAGAATGGTGGTGACGTGAGGGGACGGTGGGATGGGTAAAGGGGTTTACAGACTAGGGGTGTGGGGGGAATGGTGGTGGGGGTGATTGATGGACTGGGGTGAGGGTGATGGACGGGGTGAGGAGTATTTTATGGCTGGTGGGGGGCATAAATGGACTAGTGGTGTGGGGGGGACTGGTGTGAGGGTGATGGACGATGGTAAAGGGAAATTTTTGGGTAAAGGGGAAATGGACTGGGGGTGAGTGGAGGGCCCTGTTGGTGGGGGTGACGAACTGGGGGGTGAGGGTGTGGACGGGTGGGGAGGGTAAAGGTCGGGTGGGGGGGGTGAGGTCGGTGGTGAGGGTGATGGACTGGTGGGGGGGTAAAAGGACGGGTTTTTTCCAAAAGCCCACTGTGTCCCCTCAGATGAACTCCCTTCCACACTTTCCCTTTGGATTGTGATGGACTTTGGTAAAGGAGGACTGGTGGGGGAGGGTAGGGGACTTGTGGTGAGGGTTTGGAGGACGGGTGGTGAGGGTGGGGGTTGATAAACTGGTGGGGAGGGTGAGGGTCGGGTGGGGGGGGGTAAAGGTCTGGGGGTGGGGGTTGGGGACTGGTGGTAAATTTGGATGGACGGTTTTGAGTGTAAAGGACGGGTGGGGAAAGGGTGAAAACTATCTTCCAAAGTACATCTGTGTCCCCTCAGGAAAATTTCCCCTTTCCACTTTTCCCCTTTTTGTTGGTGATAGTCGGGTTTGGTTTTTGGGGTGTTTTGACTGATAGTGAGGGGGGAGGGACTGGTGGGATTGGGGTGATGAACTGGTGGTGAGGGTGATGGACTTGGTTAGGGGATGGCCTGTGGTGAGGGTGATGGGTTGGTGGGGAGGGGGGAGGGAAATTGTGGTGTGGGGTGAGGGGAAACTGGTGGGGGGGGTTGAGGACGGGTTTTGTGGGGGTGAGGGAACCGGGTGGGGAGGGAAAAGGGGTCAATGCTTCCAAAAGCCATCTGGTCCCCCCCAAAAGAACCCCTTTTTCCACAAAACCCCTTGTTGGTGATGGTCGGTGGGGGGGGTGATGGACTGGTTGGTGGGGGGGGATGGATTTGGTTTGGGGGAAGGGTGATGGACGGGGAATGAAGGTATGGACGGTGGGGGGTGAGGGTCTGGTGGGGGGGTAAAGGGTTTCTTGGGTGTGGGTGAGGAAATTGGGGGGTGATGGACTGGTGGTGAGGGTGATGAACTGGGGGGGGAGGGCCCAAGGGCTATGTTTTCCAAACCCCACTTGTCCCCTCAGATGAACTCCCCTTCCACCCTTCCTTGTTGGTGAGGATTTGGAAAGTGAGGGTAAATTGGAAATGGTGGGGAGGGTGGGGACGGGGGGGTAAAGGGTAAGGACTGGTGGGGGGGGGGAAAAGGGGACTGGGGGTGAGGGTAAAGGTAAAAGCTTCCAAAAGTCCATCTGTGTCCCCTCAGATGAACTCCCTTCAACACATCCCTTGCTAGTGATGGACCGGTGGTGAGGGTGATGGACTGTTGCTGAGGGTGATGGACTGGTGGTGAGGGTGATGAACTGGTGGGGAGGGTCAAGGACTATGCTTCCAGAAGTCCTTCTGTGTCCCCTCAGATGAACTCCCTTCTACTCTTCCCTTGCTGGTTACGGACTGGTGGTGAGGGTGATGGATTTGTGGTGAGGGTGATGGACTGATATTGAGGGTGATGGACTGGTGGTGAGGGTGACGGACTGGTCGTGAGGGAGATGGACTGGTGGTGGTTGTGTGTGCTTGTTCCCCTAGTTCCATGTCTCCACAAGTCCATCTGCGGGCCCTCTGATGAACTCCCTTCCACACTTCGTTTGTTGGTGATGGATTTGTGGTGAAGGTGATGGAATGGTGGTGAGGGTGATGGACTTGTGGTGAGGGTGATGGACTGGTGGCGGGGATGATGGTATGGTGGTGAGGGTGATGGACTGGTGGAGAGGGTGATGGACGGGTTTGGGGAAGGGTGAGGGTCTGGTGGGGGAGGGGTGATGGTCTGGTGGTGTGGGTGATGGACTGGTGGTGAGGGTGATGGACTGGTAGGGAGGGTGATGGACTATGCTTCCAGAAGTACATCTGTGTCCCCTCAGATGAACTCCCTTCCACATTTCCCTTGTTGGTGATGGTCTGGTGGTGAGGGTGATGGACTGATGGTGAGGGTGATGGACTGGTGGTGAGGGTGATGAACTGGTGGTGAGGGTGATGGACTGGGGAAGAAGGTGATGGACTGGTAGGGAGGTGATGGTCTGGTGGGGAGGGTGATGGTCTTGTAGTGTGGGTGATGGACTGGTGGGGAGGGTGATGGACTGGTGGTGAGGGTGATGAACTGGTGGGGAGGGTCAAGGTCTTTGCTTCCAGAAGTCCATCTGTGTCCCCTCAGATGAACTCCCTTCCACACTTCACTTGTTGGTGATGGACTGGTGGTGAGGGTGATGGACTGGTGGTGAGGGTGATGGACTGGTGGTGAGGGTGATGGACTGGTGGGGAGGGTGATAGACTGGTGGGGAGGGTCAAGGTCAATGCTTCCAGAAGTCCATCTGTGTCCCCTCAGATGAACTCCCTTCCACACATCCCTTGCTGGTGATGGATTGCTTGTGAGGGTGATGGACTGTTGCTGAGGGTGATGGACTGGTGGTGAGGGTGATGAACTGGTGGGGAGGGTCAAGGACTATGCTTCCAGAAGTCCTTCTGTGTCCCCTCAGATGAACTCCCTTCTACTCTTCCCTTGCTGGTTATGGACTGGTGGTGAGGGTGATGGATTTGTGGTGAGGGTGATGGACTGGTGGTGATGGTGATGGAAGAGTAGTGAGGGTGATGGACGGGTGATGGACTAGTGATGGACTAGATCCATGTCTCCAGAAGTCCATCTGCGGGCCCTCAGATAAACTTCCTTCCACACTTCACTTGTTGGTGATGGGCTGGTGGTGATGGTTATTGACTGGTGGTGACTGTGATGGACTGGTGGTGAGGGTGATGGACTGGTGTGTGTGTGTGTGTGTGTGTGTGTGTGCGTGTGTGTGTGTGTGTGTTTGCTTTTCCTAGTTCCATGTCTCCAGAAGTCCATCTGCGGGCCCTCAGATGAACTTCCTTCCACACTTCACTTGTTGGTGATGGGCTGGTGGTGATGGTTATGGACTGGTGGTGACTGTGATGGACTGGTGGTGAGGGTGATGGACTGGTGTGTGTGTGTGTGCGTGTGTGTGTGCGTGTGTGTGTGTGTGTTTGCTTTCCCTAGATCCATGTCTCCAGAAGTCCATCTGCGGGCCCTCAGATGAACTTCCTTCCACACTTCACTTGTTGGTGATGGGCTGGTTATGGAGTGGTGGTGACTGTGATTGGCTGGTGGTGAGGGTGATGGACTGGTGGTGAGGGTGTTGGACTGGTGTGTGTGTGTGTGTGTGTGTGTGTGTGTGTGGTGGTATGTGTGTTGGTGTGTGTGTCTGTGTGTGTGTGTGTTTTGCTTTCCTAGTTTCCATTCTCCAGAAGTCCATCTCGGTCACTCAGATGACTTCCCTTCCCTCACTTCCCCAGTTCAGGCAGGTGTTGGCCGCCTCCCCAGTGACGCTAGCTGGATGTTAACTTGGTCTTGTCTACCTGTCTATACTGCCGAGACAGTCCAGGTGGAGGTGGGAATTACAGGAGGGGACACACAGAAATCTGCGTCCTGTAATTACTCCCACCAAGACTGCCTGAAACAGTGGACCAGCCAGCCGAGACTGAGCTGCCGCCCAACTCGTCGGCCACCAGCTGAGGTTACTGATATAAATCTCGGACTTCTATTTATGTTTCATATCGTGTTTGTTCATTTCTTTGTTTTTTTACTTAATTAGCTGTATAAGTTGTTTATAATTTGTCCATATGACTACAAATAAGCACATTAATGTAACTTTGCATGAACACACACACACACACACACACACACACACACACAAGCACACACACACACACACAAATATATGTATAAATATATATATATATAAATATATATATATAACAAATATATATCTATATATAAATCTATAAATATATATAGTAAATATATATAATATATATTACACAGCACTGATGGTCAATACGGAAATTGTTAAGTACAGATATAAAAGATTTCTGAAAAATGTGACTGAGAGTTGCAAAATGTATATTGCAATCGAATAGTATTGGTATAGTACAGCATATACTTATGTATAGTTTAGATGTATGTAGTATATAGAAAGTATATATATATATATTTCTTAATTATAAAAGGGGAATTTATAAAGAAGTGACAATTGACAAAAACTTATTTTAGATACAGCAAGAAAAACACTTATGAAGTATCTTATGGAAGATAAGGAATAATCAGAAATAATAAAGAAGTTCTCACTTTGTAGTTTTTTATGTGTACAGTAAAAGACAACAAGTGCAACTAAAGTAACATTTTTATTGTGGTCAACGTTTCCGCTCTCCAGGAGCTTGGTCAAGGCCGTTACCTTGACCAGTTCCTGGTGAGCGAAACGTTTGCCACAATAAAATGTCACATTAGTTTTGCACTTTGTCCTTTACTTACATATTGTCGGTAATTCTACCAACATTATTAGTTTTCATGTCTTCACTCTGTTATCTCACGGTTATTCTTCGTCTTGTTATCTTCACGTCCTGTTAGCCTTCACGTTTGTTATCTTCGTTTGTTATCTTCACGTCTGTTATCTTCACGTTTGTTATCTTCGTTTGTTATCTTAACGTTGTTACTTCACGTCGTTATCTTCACGTTTGTTATCTTCAGTCTGTTATCTTCACGTCTGTTATCTTCACGTTTTGTTATCTTCGTTTGTTATCATTCACGTTTGTATCTTCACCTGGTATCTTCACGTCTGTTATCTTCACGTTTGTTATCATTTCGTCTGTTATCTTCACGTGCGTTATCTTCACGTTTTTATCTTCAGTTTATCGTCGTCTGTTATCTTCACTCTGTTAGCCTCAACTATGTTATCTTTCTTCAAGTTTGTTATCTTCATCTCTGTTACTTCACGTCTGTTATCTTCACGTCTGTTATCTCGTCTGTTATCTCACGTCTGTTATCATTCACGTCTGTTATCTTCCAACGTCTGTTTATCTTCGTCCTGTTATCTTCGTCTGTTATCTCACGTCTGTTTATCTTCACGTCTGTTATCTTCACGTATGTTATCTTCACGTCTTTATCTTCACGTCGTGATCTTCCAAGTCTGTACTTCACGTCCTGTTTATCTTCACGTCTGTTATCCTCACGTCTGTTATCTTCACGTCTGTTTTTTTTTTTTATCGTCGTCTTTATCTTCGTCTTTTATCTTCACGTCGTTATTTCACCGTTTGTTATCTTCCCCGTCTGTTATCTTCAAGGGGCGTCTGTTATCTTCGTCTTTCCTTTACTATTCTCGAAAAATATTCGCAGTCACCAAGACAAAAAAAAAAAAATTCTCGGAAGAAATTAAGGACACTTTTTAGACTCGACGTCTTGACCCAAATAATTCAAGTGTTGATGCCATCAACCTGGCTGCTGGAACTCTCTGTTTATTGTATCTTCTGATTCCTTATTATGTATTAGAATGTTGCTCCACTGTACCGATATTACTATAATATTCTTGTTGGTCTTGTGCGGTAACTTGAAAATTGACAACTGCTCTGTTTGCTCGTTATTGGTACTTTCTTGTGATTCATAGTGTGTTACAGTACTGTTATTATGTGTACCTGCACTTGAGTTGTTACTATATTGGTTTGTACTCCATTGTGTAACAATCTGTTATACACTTGTGTTACTATAATTGATGTACACTTGTTTTACTATATTGTTGTACTCTTGTGTTACAATAACTGTTGTACTCTTGTGTCTACAATATTGTTTGTACTCTTGTGTTACAAATATGTTTTGTACTCATTTGTTACTATTTATTGTCACACTATTTGTTACAATATTGTTGTACTCTTGGTGTTACTATATTGTTGAAGCTCTTGAGTGTTTACTATACTTGTTGTACACAGAGTGTTACAATATTGTTGTAATCTTGTGGTTACTATATTGTTGTCCTCTGTGTTACTATTTTTAAATTTTTTTGGGGATGTACCTTGTGTTACTAAATTGTTGTACTCTTGTGTAACAAAATTGTTGTAAACTCTTGTGATTACTATATTGTTGTACTCCTTGTGTTTACTATATTGGTTGTACTCTTGATTTACTATATTTTGTACTCTTGAGTGTTACTATAATTGTTGTACTCTGAGTGTTACTAATGTTTGTACTCTATGTTACTATATTGATGTACTCTTTGAGTGTTACTATATTGTTGGTACACTTGTGTTACTTATAATTGTTGTACTCTGTGTTTACTATAATGTGTACTCTTTGAGTGTTTACTATATTGTTGTACTCTTGTGATACTATATTGTTGTACTCTTTGTTACTATATTGTTAGTACTCCCCCTTGATGTTACTATCGTGTTTGTACTCTGAGTTACTATATTGTTGTACTCATGTTTTTACTGTATTTGTTGTACTCTGAGGTTACTGTATTGTTGTACTCTTTGTGTTACTATATTATTGAACTCTTGAGTGTTACTATATTGTTTTGTACTTTTTGTGTACTATATTGTTTGTACTCTTGTTTTTACTGTATTGTTGTACTCTGTGTTACTGTATTGTTGTAACTCTGAGTGTTACTATATTGTTGTAATCTTGGTGTTACACATTGATGTACTCTTGTTGTTACCTGTATTGTTAGTACTCTTGTTTACTTATTATTGTTGTACTCTTGTGTTACTATATTGTTGTACTCTTAGTGTTACTATATTGTTGTACTCTTGAGTGTTACTATATTTGTTTGAACATCGTTGTGTTACTATATTGTTGTACTCTTGGTGTTACTATATGTTGTACTCTTGTGTTACTATATTGTTGTACTCTTGAGTGTTACTATATTGTTGTACTCTTGTGTTACTATATTGTTGTACTCTTGAGTGTTACTATATTGTTGTACTCTTGAGTGTTACTATATTGTTGTACTCTTGAATGTTACTATATTGTTGTACTCTTGAGTGTTACTATATTGTTGTACTCTTGAGTGTTACTATATTGTTGTACTCTTGAGTGTTACTATATTGTTGTACTCTTGTGTTACTATATTGTTGTACTCTTGTGTTACTATATTGTTGTACTCTTGTGTTACTATATTGTTGTACTCTTGAGTGTTACTATATTGTTGTACTCTTGTGTTACTATATTGTTGTACTCTTGTGTTACTATATTGTTGTACTCTTGTGTTTACTATATTGTTGTACTCTTGTGTTACTATATTGTTGTACTCTTGAGTGTTACTATATTGTTGTACTCTTGTGTGATACATTTGTTTGTAACTCTAGTGTTACTATATTGTTGTACTCTGAGTGTTACTATATTGTTGTACTCTTGGAGTGTATACTATATGTTGTACTCTGTGTGTTACTATATTGTTGTATCTTGAGTGTTACTATATTGTTGTATTCTTGAGTGTTACTATATTGTTGTACTCTTGAGTGTTACTATATTGTTGTACTCTTGAGTGTTACTATATTGTTGTACTCTTGAGTGTTACTATATTGTTGTATTCTTGAGTGTTACTATATTGTTGTATTCTTGAGTGTTACTATATTGTTGTATTCTTGAGTGTTACTAAATTTTTGTATAGCACTTGAGTGTTACTATAATGTCTGTACTCTTGAGTTGTTACTAGTATGCTACTGAAGTGATTTTTTTGTGCGTTAATGTACTATTCTTTTCTATTACTACCTTGTTCTTGCATGTTTCTGTACCTTTAATGATATTGTACTTATTGTATTCTTGTGTGCTGCTGTTCGTTTTTTGTGAACATTTCCCGTTCCTTCTAGTTGACGTGCTTGTTGTATTGTGGACGTGCTTGTTTTGTATTGTTGACGTGCTGTTTGTATTGTTGTTGTCGTGCTTGTTGTATTGTTTTGACGTGATTGTTGTATTGTTGACGTGCTTGTTGTATTGTTGACCAGCTTGTTGTATTGGTTGACGTGCTTGTTGTATTGTTGATGTGCTTGTTTATTGTGATGTGCTTGTTTTGTATTGTTGACGTGCTTGTTTGTATTGTTTGACCGTGCTTGTTGTATTGTTGATGTGCTTGTTTGTATTGTTGACGTGCTTGTTAGTATTGTTTGACTTGCTTGTTGTATTGTTGATGTGCTTGTTGTATTGTTGACGTGCTTGTTGTATCGTTACGTCTTGTTGTATTGTTGTTACGTGCTTTTGTATTGTTTGACGTGCTTGTGTATTGTTGTTGACGTGCTTGTTGTATGTTGACGTGCTTGTGTATTGTTGAACGTGCTTGTTGTAATTGTTGATGTGCTTGTGTATTGTTGACGTGCTTTTGTATTGGTGACGTGCTTGTTGTATGTTGACGTGCTTGTCGTATTGTTGACGTGCTTGTTGTATTGTGACGTGCTTGTTGTATTGTTGATGTGCTTGTTGTATTGTGAGTGCTTGTGTATTGTGTTGACCGTGCATGTAGTATTGTTGACGTGCTGTTGTCATTGTTACGTGCTTGTTGAATTGATGACGTTTGGGGGGTGGGGGGGGGGGGCCTTTTGTGGTATTTGTTGTTGACGGCTTGTTGTTATTGTTGTTGACGGCTTGTTGTATTGTTTGTTGACGGCTTGTTGTATTGTTGACGTGCTTTTGGATTGTTGACGTGCTATGTTGTATTTTGTTGACGTGCCTTGTTGTTATTGTTGTTGACGAGCTGTTTGAATGATGATGACTGCTTGTTGTATTGTTTTTGACTGCTTTTTTATTGTTGACGTGCTTGTTGTATTGTTGAACGTGTCTGTTTATGTTGAGTTGCTTGTTTGTATTGTGACGTGCTTGTTGTTAATGTTGACGTGCTTGTTGTATTGTTGACGTGCTTGTTGTATATTTCACCGTGCTTGTTGTATTGTTGACGTGCTTGTTGTTATTGTTTTTGACGTGCTTGTTGTATGTTGAACGTGGCTTGTAGTATTGTTGACCGTGCTTGTTGTATTGTTGATTTGCTTGTTGTATTGTGGACGTGCTTGTTGTATTGTTGACGTGCCCTTGTTGTAATTGTTGACGTGCTAGTTTGTATTGTTGACGTGCTGTTGTATTGATGACGTGCTTGTTGTATGTTGACGTGCTTGTTGTAATTGTTACGTGCTTTGTTTGTATTGTTCACGTGCTTGTTGTATTGTTGACGGTGCTTGTTGTATGTTGACGTCTTGTTGTATTGTTGACGTGCATGTTGTATTGTTGACGTGCTTGTTGTATTGTGTGACGTGCTTGTTGAATTGTTCACGTCTTGTTGTATTGTTGACTTGCTTGATGTATTGTTTGACGTGCTTGTTGATTGTTACGTGCTTGTTGTATTGTAGACGTGCCTTGTTGTATTGTTGACTTGCTTGTTGTTATTGTTGACTTGCTTGTTGTATTGTTGACGTCTTGTTTGTATTGTTGACGTGCTTGTTTTATTGTGAACGTGCTTGATGTACTGTTGACGGTGCCTTGTTGTATTGTTTGACGGTGCTTGTAGTACTGTTGACGTGGCTTGTTGTATTGTTGACGTCTTGTTGTATTGTTGACGGCTTGTTTTATTGTTGAACAGTGCTTGTTGTATTGTTTGACGTGCTTGTTGTATTTGGTTTGATGTTGCTTGTTGTATTGTTGACGTGCTTGTTGTATTGTTGACCGTGCTTGTGTACTGTTTACGTGCTTGTTGTATTAGTTGACGTGCTTGTTGTATTGTTGACGTCTTGTTGTATGGGTTTGACGTGCTTGTTGATTGTTGACGTGCTTGTTGTATTGTTTGACGTGCTTGTTGTACTGAGGACGAGCATGTTGTATTGTTGACGTGCTTGTAGTAATGTTGACGTGCTTGTTGTATTGTTTGACGTGCTTGTTGTATTGTTGACGTGCCTGGTTGTTTGTTGACGAGCTTTTGGTACTGTTGACGGCTTGTTGTATTGTTGACGTGCTTGTTTGTATGTTGACGTGCTTGTTGTATTGCTGACGTGCTTGTTGTACTGTTGACGTACTTGTTGTATGTTGAACGTCTTGTTGTACTGTTGTCGTGCTGTTTGTAGGTTTGACGTGTTTGTTTGTACTGTTGACTGCTTGTTTATTGCTGACTGCTTGTTGTACGTTGACGTGCTTGTTTGTATTTGTGACGTGCTGTTGTACTGTTGACGTGCTTGTTTGTATTGCCTGACGTGCTTGTTGAACTGTTGACGTGCTTGTTGAATTGTTGACGTGCCTGTGTACTGTTGACGTGCTGTTGTATTGTTGACGTGCTTGTTGTACTGTTTGACGTGCTGTTTGTATTGTAGATGTCAGCTCAAGACCGCCACACTGTTGTTTACTACTAGGAACTTCAATGTTTCCCACTGCACCTTCCACAACATTCCTCTCTACAATTAACATTTATATCTCCCACAGCAGGTAATTTTGCTCCAACTAAATTTACCAACACATATAAACTTTAATGGATCTAACTGTAGAAAATATCGTAAACAGAATATAGATAATTATGAAAATGATAATTAATAATTGAAAACTAAAAAATATAAAAATATATTTGCCAAGGAAATTAAGTTTTACCCTGTTTCCATCATAGAATAAATAACAAAACTTAACAATATATTAAAAATGTTTATTAAAGTAAAATTATGAAAATATCAAGTATAATAATAATGAATGTATTTTTCATTTACATATATATGTATAGTTATGCTATGCCTATGTGAAGTATAACTGAGAGTATCTATCAAGGCAGCAACCTGTCACCGAAGCAGGTGTTCTGAAACACAGGTCAGCACTGAGCTGAAGCAGTACTGGCACTGACATCAGTGCAGCTCTGACTGCAAGGTGCAGCTCTGAAAACAGGTGCAGCTCTGACAACAGTGCAGCTCTGACAACAGGTGCTTTCTCTGACAAACAGGTGCTGTTGTAGACACACCGGAAGGTTAACACCCAAAAACTTACTTCTATTCACTAGTTTAGGAGTTTGACAAAACCTGAATGTTGTAATATTGAACTACATAACAGACATTTTTTCACAAGTATTGTACAGTCTGGACAAAATAATCATGACTTAGAACCTAACTGACTCGTAATTACCCTGCCAATCCCTTAAGTTAATCAGCTTGTCTAATTCCGACGCCAGATTAATCACATGAAAAGTTACATCACATAAAGTACTCAGACTCGTACATGGAAGCAAGGTGTGCAACGCACAAACAAGAAAACCTAACAGATAACTAATCAGAGGAGGGTCCCGCATATACATTAAATATATATATATATATATATAAATATATATATATTATATATATATATAAAATTATTATATATATAGATATAATAATATATATATATAATATAAATATATATAAATATATATATTATATTATATGGTTAAAAAAACTGACAAGTTGATAATTAAAACATTGTACAAGCGTTTTAAGGACACGTTTCCACAATAAACCTTCCAAATGTTGCACAAGTGTTTTGATTTACCCAATATAAGTACAGATACAATCATAGACAAAAGTTCTGCAACCTAGCACAGATCTAAATTCACGAAGCTTTTTAAAAATAACCTGTATTCACTTAGAAAATGTAGAAGTCAACTCTTTTCCTGAATCTCTTTATTATTAACATGCCTAATTTAATTAAGCCTAATCCAACTAAATATATTTTGATAAGTTTACAGTAATTTAATATAAACACAATGAAATATGTTTTTTTTTTGTTTAGGCTCAGAATGTTTTTTTACGAGATATTTGCATACACAGATTTTCGCATGTCTAATTCGGCCAAGAACAGCATTGTTATTTAAGAGCCAAAATCGCAAGTTTTTTTTTGTTATTTTTTTTTTTTTTTTTTTTTTTTTTTTTTTTTTTTTTTTTTTACCTATTCGCACGAGCATATAAGTAATATTTAACTGGTTTTAAATATGAGCGGTTATTGTGTATTATTAACATTTTGTGTTTATATGAGTGCAAGGGACCATAGGGACACAAATTGCACACTTGTTTATCCTACACACACACTCACACATTTCTGCATCACCACACTGTCCGTACAAATCACCGTTCATCCACACAAATAAAAGCGTCATGTACACAATCATCACACACAAACATACAGCGATAACACCTTACGTAATTCTCTAAGGTCTTCATGAATTTAAATTAACAACAATACACACTTACACTCATACTTCATCCACCATCCACGGTACCACCCCACATGCACATTCACCAATGCCACGTAAACATACACAAGCACATTCACCATGCTACGTACACATAAGCACATCCACCATGCCACGTACATACACACGCACCATACCACGTACACACACAAACCTATCTACCATGCCATATACACACAAAAATACATCCATTATGCCACATTCACACAAGTACATCCACTATGTCACGTACTCAGGTACTACCTTTTGTGTGTGTACGTTATGTGAATGTACTATTGTGTGGACCATCTCTGATTAGTTATATGTTATCTCTTGTTTGTTAGTGCGTTGTACACCTTGATACTTGTAGAACCATATAGTAACACACAAAGTGCACTTACACATAACAATAGTAGTGTAGTAACACTGGAGAGTAGAACCATATAGTAACACACAAAAAAGGTGAAGGTACAATAACGAACAACAGAGCAGTTTACCAATATACAAGTACCGCACAAGAACCTACAAGAATAATACAGTAAAATACGGTTACAGTGGAGCAACATTCTAATACATAATAAGAGAATCAGAAACAATAACAGAGAGTTCCAGCAGCCAGGTTGTGGCATCAACAGTTGAAATTATTTTTGTCAAGAGATCGAGTCTACAAAATTGTCCTTAATTTCTTCGGTGATTTTTCTTTTTGTCTTTGTGAATATTTTTTCTCAGTATACTGAAGATAACACACATGAAGACACGAAAATTACAAAGGAGACTTCCCTTAATTAATAATTCATTTCTAGTTACTTCTTAACCTTCCATATGATAATCATAAGTGTATTTTCTTGCTGTATCTAAAACAACTTTCTGTGAACTGTCAATTTTTATATAAATTCCCCATATATAATTAGAATATCTACACAAATAACTATATACTACAAATATACTAAACAATACTAAAACGTAGAACAGTATAGTATGCTATACTATATAAATACTATTCGATGCACTATACTTTCAATCACATTTTTTCAGAATTTTATTATTATATATAACTTAACTATTTCCATATTCCCCATCATTGCCTGTGTAATATAATTTAGTTCTAACATCCGTGTGAGAAAGTGTAGATAAGTGCATGGAAATTTGTGCACCTGAGTGCCATAAGTGTTACAATATAAGAAATGAACGTAAACGTGAGAATTAGAGTTTACAGGTATCGTAGAGTGTGACGAAAGTATTATGTATCTTGAAGTTTGTGTGTGTGAGTGTGTGTGTGTGTGTGTGTGTGTGTGTGTGTGTGTGTGTGTGTGTGTGTGTGTGTGTGTGTGTAGAGCTCATGCAAAGTTCCAAAAATGTGCTTATTTGTGGACACATGGACGAATTACAACACTTATATAGCTAAGTAAGTAAAAAAAAAAGAAATTAACATAAACACGATATGAAACATAAATAGAAGTCCGAGATTTATATCAGTAACCTCAGCTGGGTGGCCGAGTTGTGAGGCAGGTCAGTTCTCGTCTCGGCTGTGTCTCCTGTTTCCAGCCAGTCTTGGAGGAGTAATTACAGGACGCAGATTCTGTGTGCCCCCTCCTGTAATTCCACCCACCTGTACAGTCTCTCAGTAGACCAGGTAGGACAAGACATGTTAACATCCAGCACAGGACACAGGGACGGGCCAACCCTGCTGAACCTGGGGAAGTTAGAAGGAATTCATCTGAGGGCCCGCAGATGGACTTCTGAGACAAGGAACTAGGGAACGAGCAAACACATACACACCCACCCACCACCACCAGTCCACCTTCAACCACCCCATCCATCACCCCTCACCAACAAGTTCATCACCCTCACCACCAGTCCATCACCTCACCACCAGTCCATAACATCACCACCACCCCATCACTCACAAGTAAAGTGTTGGAAGGGAGTTCATCTGAGGAGCCCGCAGATGGATTTTCTGGATACCCGGGACTAGGGAAAGCAAACACACCAACACACAACACCACATCCACCACAAGTCCTATCCCTCACCACCAGTCCATCACCCCTCACTACCAGTCCACACCTATCACCCCCAGCCATCACCCTCACCACCATCCATCAACCCCTCACGTACAGTCCATCACCCACACCACCCAGTCCATCACCCTCACCACCAGTCCATAACCCTCACCACCAGTCCATCAATCGTCACCACTACAGTCCATAGACCATCACCACAGCCCATCACTCCAAGTAAAGTGTGGAAAGGGAGTCCATCTGAGGGCCCGCATATGGATTTCGGATACATAGTACTAGGGAAAGCAGAACACGACCAACACATACACCACCAACCACCACCAGTTTCATCACCCTCACCACCAGACCATCACCCTCAACACCAGTCCCTCACCCAAAACCACAAAGGTTCATCACCGATCAACCACCAGTCATCACCCTCACCCACCAGTCCCATCACCCTCACACCATCCCACATCACTCACCTCAGTCCAACACCCTCAACCATCAGTACACCCACACCATCACCCTCACCACGCAGTCCCATCACCCTCAAGCACCAGTCCATCACCCTCAACAACCATTCCAACAAAAAAACCCAAACCACAAGTTCATCACCCTCACCACCAGTCCAATCTGACATTCCCTCACCACCAGACCATCAACCTCACCACCAGACCATCACTAGCAAGGGAAGTGTGGGAACACAGATGGACCTTCCTGGGAAACACAGTCCTTCACAAACCCCACCAGTCCCGTCAACCCTAACCCCAAGACCATAACCCTCACCACCAGTCCATCACCCTCACCACAGACCAACAAGCCATCCACCACATCCATCACGAGCAAGGAAGTGTGGAAGTAGTTCTCTGAGGGGACACAGATGGACTCCCGAAAAACAGTCCTTCATACCCTCCCCTTCCGTCTATCAACCTCACCGTCAGTCCATCACCTCAGCAACAGTCCATCTCCCTCACCACCAGACCATCACCCTCACCACCATCCATCACTAGCAAGGAAGGTGTGGAAACAGTGGACTTCCTGGAAACACAATCCCCTTCACCCTCCCCCCACCACCCATCACCCTTACCCACCCAGACATCAACCTCTCCACCCGTCAATCACCCTCACCACCAGTCCCATCACCCTCCCCACCAGTCCCATCACAACAAGGGAATTGTGGAAGCTGGATTTCTGGAAACACAGTCCATCCGCAGTCCAGCAGTCCATCACTCTCACCACCAGACCATAACCCTCCCCACCAATCCATCACACTCACCACCAGTCCATCACCAACAAGGGAAGTGTGTGAGTTCATCTGAGGGGCCCGCTGAAAGGACTTCTGAGTCATGAAACTAAAGGGGATGGAAAAACACACACACACACACACACACACACACACACACACACACACACACACACACACAACACACACACACACACACACACACACAACCAAACATCACCACCAGTCCATCACCCTCAGCAACAGTCCATCATCCTCAAAACCAGTCCATCACCAGGAAGGGAAGTGTGGAAGGGAGTTAATCTGAGGGGACACAGAAGGACTTCTGGAAACACAGTCCTTCACCCTCTCTACAAGCCCATCACCCTCAAAGTCAGTCCCATCAACCCCCTCCCACCATTTCCCCATCACTCCTCACCACCAGTCCATCACCCTTCAGCCAACAGCCCATGCACCCTCCCACACCAGACCATCACCCTCCCCACCAGACCACACCCCCTCCCCACCAGACCATCACCCTCACCACCAGTTCATCACCAACAAGGGAAGTGTGGAAGGGAGTTCATCTGAGGGGACACAGATGGATTTCTGGAAGCATAGACCTTCACCCTCCCTATCAGTCCATCACCCACACCACCAGTCCATCACCCTCACAGCCATTCCCATCGCCCTCTCCTCCAGTCCTACCCTTCACCAACAGTCCTTCACCTTCACCACGTGTCCATCACCCTCACCTCCAGTCCACAAACACCACTAGTCCATCACCCTCATCATCAGACCATCACCCTCACCACGAGAACATCACCCTCACCACCAGTCCATCACCCTCACCACCAGTCCATCACCCTCACCACAAACTACACACACTCAAACATCACCTCCATCACCATCCATCCTCTCACTATTAGTCCATCACCCTCACCACCAGTCCATCACCCTCAGCAACAGTCCATCACCCTCAAAACCTGACCATCATCCTCAAAACCAGTCCATCACCAGGAAGGGAAGTGTGGAAGGGAGTTCATCTGAGGGGATCAACAGATGGGACTTCTGGAAACACAGTCCTTCACCCTCTCTACTAGTCCATCACCCTCGCCACCAGTCCATCAACCCGCACCACCACCCATCACCTCACCACCAGCCCATCACCCTCCCCACCAGTTCCCCATCTCCCTCACCACCAGCCCATCACCCCTCCCCACCAGTACCTTTCACCCTCCCCACCATCAATCACCCTCCCCCACCAGTCCATGACCGTCACCACTATCCATCCACAGCACCACCAGACCATCACACTCACAACAAGTTCCATCACCCTCACCACCAGCCCATTCAAACCCTCTACCCTCCAGTCCTTCACCACTCACCCACCAATCCATTCACCCTCACCACCAGTCCATGACCTTCACACAACTAGTCCTATCATGGGGGGGGCGTCACCACCATCCATCACGACTCACCACCAGTCCACACACCCTCACCACCATCCCATCACCATCTCCACCCAGCCCATCACCCTCCCAGAACCATCCTTCACCCTCCCCACAGTCATCACCCTCGCCCACCAGTCCATGACCCTCAACAACTAGTCCATCACAGTCACCACCAGTCCATCACACTCACCCAACAGTCCAATATCACCCCACCACCAGCCCATCACCCTCACCCACCTGTCCTGTCACCCTCCCCACCAGTCAATCACCCTCACCACCAGTCCCACGACCCTCACCACAGTCATCACAGTCACCACCAGTCAATCAAGTCACCACCAGTCCATCACCCTCACCACCAGTCCATGACCCTCACCACTAGTCCCATCACAGTCACACCAGTCCCATGGCCCACACCACTAGTCCATCACAGTCACCACCAGGTCCATCAAGTCCACCACCAGTCCATCACACTCACCACCAGTCCATGACCCCACACACTACCAGCTCCATCACCCTCACCACCAGTCATGACCTTCACCACCAGTCCATCACAGATCACCCCAAACGAGTCCATCACAGTCACCACCAGTCCATCACAGTCACCACCGTCCATCACAGTCACCAAGTCCATCACGTCACCACCCGTCCATTCACAGTCATCCACCAGTCCAATTAACAGTCAACACCATCCCATCACACTCACCACCATCATCACCATCACCACTAGTCCATCACCCTCACCACCAGTCCATCCACCCACACACACCAGTTCCATCACACCCACCATCAGTACACCCACATCCTCAGCCCACCATCAGTCCATCACCCACAACTCCAGACCAATCACCCTACCACAAGTTCATACACCCTCACCACACCCTAAGACCCATCACCCACCCCATCCATCACTATCAAGGAAGTGAGGGAACACAGATGGACTTCTGGAAACACATTCCTTCACCCTCCCACACCAGCAATCACCCTAACCACAAGTCCATCACCCTCACCACCAGCCATCACCCCTCACCACCAGACCATCAACCTACACACCAGTCCATCACGAGCAGGGAAGTGTGGAAGTGGAAGTTCATCGAGGGGACACCAGATTGACTTCCCGGAAACACAGTCCTTCACCCTCCCCAACAGTCTATACCCTCACCGTCAGTCCATCACCTCACAACATCCATCACCCTCACCACCAGACGATCACCCTCACCACCAGTCCCATCGCTAAGCAAGGAAAGGTGGATACAGATGGCTTCTGGAAAAATACAAATCCTTCACCCTCCCCACCACTCCAGATCAACCCTTCCCCACCAGACCATCACCCCTCTCCACCAGTTAATCACCCTCACCACCAGTCCTCACCCTCCCTAACCATTCCACCACACTCAACACCAGTCCATTCACCCTCACCACCAACCCACCACACCACTAGTCCATAACGCTACCTCACCAGTTCCATCACCCTCCCTAACGAGACCAATCACCCTTCCCCCACCAGTCAATCACACCCTCACCACCAGTCCATCACCCTCCCCACCAGTCCATCACCAACCAAGGAAGTGGTGGAAGTTGGAATTTCTGGAAACAGAGTTCCACCATCCCAGCAGTCCATCACTCTCACCCACCAGACCATAACCCTCCCACCAATCCATCACCTCACTCACCAGTCCATCACCAACAAGGAAGTGTCACGTTCATCTGATGGCCCGCAGAAAGACTTCTGAGTCAAGAACTAGGGGAAGGAAACTCACACACAACACACACACCACACAACACACACACACACACACAGCATCACCACCAGTCCATCATCACCCACAGCAAACAGTCCCAACCATTCTCAACAAACAGACACACCCACAGCAACAAGCCCATCACTCCTCAATAACCTGGCCACATCCTAAAAAACCAGTCCATCACCAGGAGGGAAGTGTGGAAGGGGAGTTCCATCTGAGGGGACACAGAATGACTTCTGGAAACACAGTCCTTTACCCACTCCTACTAGTCCAATCACCCTCCACCACCAGTCCCATCACCCTACCACAAGGTCCTCCCCCTCACCACCAGTTCCATCACCCTCACCACCAGACCATCACCCTCACCACACAGTCCACACTAGCAAGGGAAGTGTTGAAGGGAGTTGCATCTTAGGGGACACAGATGGACTTCTGGAAACACAGTCCTTCACTCTCCCCACCAGTCCATCACCCTCACCACCAGTCCATCACCCTCAGCAACAGTCCATCACCCTCCCCACCAGACCATCACCCTCCCCACCAGACCATCACCCTCCCCACCAGACCATCACCCTCCCCACCAGTCCATCACCCTCACCTCCAGTCCATTACCCTCACCACCAGTTCATCACCAACAAGGGAAGTGTGGAAGGGAGTTCATCTGAGGGGACACAGATGGATTTCTGGAAGCATAGACCTTCACCCTCCCTATCAGTCCATCACCCACACCACCAGTCCATCACCCTCACAGCCAGTCCATCACCCTCACCACCAGTCCTTACCCTTCACCAACAGTCCTTCACCTTCACCACCTGTCCATCACCCTCACCTCCAGTCCACCCACACCACTAGTCCATCACCCTCACCATCGGACCATCACCTTAACATGGACTGGTGGGGAGGGTGAAGGACTGGTGGTGAGGGTGATGGTCTGGTGGTGAGGGTGATGGACTGGTGGTGAGGGTGATGGACAGGTGGTGAGGGTGATGGACTGGTGGTGAGGTGATGGACTGGTGGTGAGGGTGATGGACTGGTGGTGAGGGTGATGGTCTGGTGGTGAGGGTGATGGACTGGTGGTGAGGGTGATGGTCTGGTGGTGAGGGTGATGGACTGGTGGTGAGGGTGAATGGACAGGTGGTGAGTGGTGATGGACTGGTGGTGAGGGTGATGGACTGGTGTGAGGGTGATGGACTGGTGTGAGGTGATGGTCTGGTGGTGAGGGTGATGGACGTGGTGAGGGTGATGGACAGGTGGTGAGGGTGATGGATGGTGGTGAGGGGGATGGACGGGTTGGGGGGGTGAGGGTTGAGGGTGAGGGTTTGGTGGTGGGGTGATGGACGGTGGTGAGGGGGGGAGGGCAGGGGGTGGGGGTGATGGAGGGGGTGGTGAGGGGATGGACTGGGGGTGAGGGTGTACTGGTGGTGAGGGGAGGGCGGGTGGTGAGGGTGATGGATGGTGGTGGGGTGAGGGGACTGGTGGTGAGGGTGTGGACGGGTGGTGAGGGTGATGGACGGTGGTGAGGGGGTGGTTGGTGGGAGGGTGATGGCGGGTGGTGAGGGTGAGGGACTGGGGGTGGGGGTGATAGACTGGGGGTGAGGGTGATGGAGGTGGTAGGGTTTTGGGACTAGGGTGATGGTGATGGGATGGACTGGTGGTGGTGTGTGGCTGGGGTTGACTGTCATGGACGGTGGTGATGTGTGGACTGTGGTGACTGTGAGGGGCGGTGGTGACTGGAGGGACTGGTGGTGACTGTGAGGGGACTGGGGGTGACTGGATGAACTTGGTGACTGTGAGGGATAGGGGGTGAAGGTCATGGACTGGGGGGTGACTGTGTTGGACTGGTGGTGAGGGTATGGACTGGGGTGAGTGTGAGGATGGTGGTGATGTGATGGAGGTGGTGACTGTGATGGACGGGTGATGTATGGAGGGGTGGGGTCATGGACTGGTTGAAGGTCATGGACTGGTGGTGAGGGTCAGGGAGGGTGGTGAGGGTATGGACTGGTGGTGGGGGTCATGGCTGGTGGTGAGGGTCATGGTGGGGGTGACTCTGAGGGACTGGTGGGGACTGTGATGGACTGGGGGTGAGTGTAGGACTGGGGGTGGGGGTCATGGATGGTGGGAGGTGATGGATGGGGGTGGGTGTGATGGACTGGGGGTCTTGGGATGGATGGCGGTGCGTGAGGGACTAGGGGTGATGGTGATGGTGGTGGTGAGGGTCATGGACTGGTGGGGGTCAGGGGATGGGGTGAGTGTGAGGACTGGGGGGAGGGTGATGAACTGGTGGTGAGTGTGATGGACTGGTGGTAGGGCAGGACTGGGGGTGATGTGATGGACTAGTGGTTAGGGTGAGGACTGGTGGTGACTGTGATGGATGGTGGTGACTGTGATGGACTTGGTGAGTGTGAGGACTGGTGGTGATGTGAGGATGGGGGTGAGGGTCATGGATGGTGGTGAGTGTGTTGGACTGGGGGTTTGGGGTGAGGGATGGTGGTGCTGTGATGGACTGGTGGTGAGGGTCATGGCTGGTGGTGGGGGTGATGGACGGTGGGACTGTGATGGATGGGGGGGTCATGGATGGTGGTGAGGGTGATGGGATGGTGGTGAGTGTGTGGTTTGGTGGTGCTGTGTGGATAGGGTAAAGGGCATGGATGGAGGTGGGGGTGAATGACGGGTGGGGAGGGTGAAAGAGGGAGGGGAGGGTGATGGGTGGTGGTGAGGGTGTGGGTGGTGGTGAGGAGATGGCGGGTGGTATGTGTGGATAGTGATGGGTCATGGACGGGTGGTGGGGGTGAATGCTGGTGGGGGGGTAAAGGGACTGGGGGGGAAATGGTGAAGGGTGGTGGGGGTGTGATGGGTGGTGGTGGGGTGATGGACTTGTGGTGGTGTGATGGATGGTGGTGCTGTGTGGCTATGGGAGGGTCATTGACTGTGGGAGGTGATTGAGGTGGGGAGGGTGAAGGATGGTGGGGAGGGTGGGGCCCTGGTGGTGGGGTGATGGACGGTGGGGGTGTGTGGATTGTGGTGACTGGTGGACTGGTGGGATTGTGGGCTGGTGGTGTGTGATGGATGGTGGTACTGTGATGGATTTGGTGGTGACTGTGATGGATGGTGGTGACTGTATGAACTCGGGTGCTGTGATGGACAGTGGTGAAGGTAGGGGATGGTGGGACGTGAGGGGACGGGGGTGGGGTCTGGACTGGTGGTGAGGCATGGACGGGTGGTGATGTGATGGATGGTGGTGACTCGTGGACTGGTGGTGAATGTGATGGACTGGTGGTGGGTGATGGATGGTGGTGAGGGTCATGGACGGGTGGTGAGGGTCATGGACTGGGTGGGGGTCATGGACTGGTGGGGGGGCATGGCGGGTGGTGGGGTCAGGATGGTGGTCATCTGGGGGAGGGGGGTGAGTGTGATGGCGGTGGGGGGTGTGTGGACGGTGGTGCTGGATGGACGGGTGGTGACGGTGTGGACTGGGGTGACTGTGAGGGTATGGTGAGGGTGTGGACTGGTGGTGTGTGATGGCCGGTTGAGGGTGAGGGGACTGGTGGTGAGTTTGATGGATGGTGATGATTGTGTGGACTGGTGGTGACTGTGTGGGATAGTGGTGGGGGTATGGACGGGTGGGAGGGCATGGATGGTGGTGGGGTCATGGATGGTGGTGGGGTGAGGTGGTGGTGGTGTGAGGACTGGTGGGGAGGGTGAGGGGGTGGTGGTGAGGGCATGGACGGTGGTGAGGGTGAGGAGGGGTGGTGACTGTGATGGAGGGTGGTTAGGGTGTGGATGGTGGTGACTGTGATGGACTGGGGGTGAGGTGGGGATGGGGGTGAAGTCTGGTTTTGGTGGTGACTGTGATATTGTGGTTAGGGTGAGGGACTGGTGGTGCTGTGAGGGACTGGTGGTGAGTGTGAGGGGATGGTGGTGATTGTGAGGATGGTGGGAGGGGTGAGGATGGGGTGAGTGTGATGACTGGTGGTGAGGGTCAGGACTGGTGGTGAGTGTGGGGGGACGGTGGTGAGGGGGAGGGGTGGGGGTGAGGACTGGTGGTGGTGTGAGGGGATGGTGGTGACTGTGATGGACATGGTAGGGACTGGTGGTGAGGGTGATACGGTGGGGAGAGTGAAGGAATGGAGGGGAGGGAGGGCTGGGGTGAGGGTGATGGACGGTGGTGAGTGTGTTGGACTGGGGGTGTGGTGATGGAGGGAGGGGTGGTGGGGTGATGGATGGTGGGATGTGAGGGCCGGGGTGAGGGTCAGGACTGGTGGTGAGGTGATGGAGGGTGGTGACTGTGATGGATGGTGGGAGGGCGGGGACTGGGGGGGGGGGTGATGGGTTGGTGGGATGTGATGGATGGTGGTGCTGTGAGGGATGTGGTGAAGGTCAGGACGGGTGGGAGGGTGAATGACTGGTGGGGAGGGTGAAGGCGGGGAGGGGGGTGAAGGGGGGTGGGGGGGTGATGGCTGGTGGTGAGGGTGATGGACTTGTGGTGAGTGTGAGGACTGGGGGGGTGATGTGATCGACTAGGGGTGAGGGTCATTGACTGGTGGGGTGGGTGATTGACTGGGGGGGGAGGTGATGGGTGGTGGGGGGGTGATGGATGGTGGTGAGTGGATGGATGGTGGTGACTTGATGGATAGTGGTGGGGTATTGAGGGTGGTGAGGGTGTTGACTGGTGGGGAGGGTGAATGAGGGTGGGAGGGTAATGGGCTGGGGGTGGGGTGAGGATGGTGGTGCTGTGATGGACTTTGGTGGGGGTATGGATGGTGGTGGGGGTGATTGACGGGTGGGGGGGTAAAGGGACTGGTTGGGAGGGTGATGGGGGGTGAGGGGGTGAGGGGATGGGGTGGGGGTGATGGATGGTGGTGAGTGTAAAGGACTGGTGGTGACTTATGGCTAGGGGTCAGGGGGATTTGGGGGTGGGGGGAATGACTGGGGGGGAGGGGAAGGCGGAGGGGGGGGTGATGGGTGGTGGTGGGGTAAAGGAAATGGTGGTGAGGTGATGGATAGTGGGGAGTCAGGACTGGTGGGGGGGTGAGGGGTGGTGGTGAGGGAAAGGGCTGGGGGGGGGGGGTGGGGTGTGGGTGGGGTGAGGGTGGTGGGGGGTGAGGGCTGGTGGTGAGGGTGTGACGGGGTGGGAGGGTGAGGACTAGTAAGAGGGTGAAGGACTGTGTTTCCAAAACCCATCTGTGTCCCCTCAGATGAACCCCTTCCCGTTCCCTTCCGGTGATGGCTGGTTTTGGGGTGAGGGGCAGGTTTTTGGGGGTGATGGACTAATAGTGAAGGGAGGGGATGGTGTGAGGGAGGGAGGGAAAGGTGATGTTTGTTGTGTGTGGTGTGTTTGAGGGATTTGTGTGGACCTGGTGGTGAGGGTGATGGACTGTAAACCACTAAACATCACCCTCCCCACCAGCCCACCCACACCACTAGTCCATCCCCCTCAACCCCGTCCATCCCTCACCACCAATCCATCACCAAAAATCATAGTGGCGATGGTGCATGACATGTCAGCGTCCCTCGTTCTGCTCCGAGTTTTTGGTGTTTTCCGGGTGGTCTTACGTGCTAGAACTTTTTTTTGTGTCATCAACCCTATAGTTTCTCCCTCTAGCCCCGGGAACCAATCTTGGGGGGAAAAACATTATTTATGAGTCAAAAAAGGAGAAATTAGTGTGCATACAAGCAAGTTTACTGCCAGAGGGGAATCCGGCCGGTTTTCCCCCTGTGAAAAAAAAATAATAATAATTTTAAATTTGTGTCGAGGAAAGAAATCTCCCCGAAAAATTGAGTATACAATGTATAGTGTATACTACATTGGCTCCCCAGTTATTTATGATAAAGGCTAAAATGCTTTGAAAACAGGTGAATTTGTAAATGAAGGATAAGCCTTGAGGCAGGTGCCAAATCGCCGAAAAAATTACCACGGTAGCTGTTTTTAAAATTTCCTGGCCTGCTAGTTACTGCATATAATTTTAGGATCCATGAAAAGCAAAAAAAAGTGTTTTAGTCAAATAACCAGTATTATAATGGGCTTATGGAGTGGTGTGCTTTTATTTGTTTTTTTTTTCTTGAAAAAACCCCAAAGTATACTGTGGGAAATTTTGAACCGTAGTTACCGCGGTCGAATATACACAACGAGAAGAAATTATTACTACAGAAAAGCGCCCCTTTCCCCCAAAAATTTGCACCAGTACTTAGTGATAATATGCATTTAATTTTGGGGGGGACGGAAAAAAAAATAGAGAAGTAGATACGCTTGATAAACAAGGGTGGAGGTCGACGTTTGTCATTGTAGGAGTGCCCGCAGTCACCGGCTTTCAACACCAAGTTATACTTTTGTATCAATCAAAAACATTTTTACTCGGGTAGATAATTTCAGTAATCCTTTCCCTGTTTTATAAATCAGACCGTATGGTTTAAATAAGTGACCCACTGATCAGTCAGATAGTGGTCCCAAAACCCTTGACTGGGCCGAAACCCCGGATGGGGTTTTAAAAGGTTTCATTGTGGCCTACCAGAGGTTTTAATTGAATTTCAATGGTTTTAGTAGAATTTCAGTAAATCAACCATTCAAATCATTATGAAACTTGTGTAGTCTGTGGTCAGTCAAACAAACGGGCTTCCAAAAGCAAAAATTTTGCCCTTTTTTTTTGGAAAATTTGGGTTTTTGGTCACCCCCCTTTGAAGATATCCAAGAACAGCTACAAGCATTTAAAACGGGAATTTGTTTTTTGGGGTATCCCCCAAATGAGAAAAATCTGGGACTAAAATCCCCAAGGGTTTTAAAAAGGGGTTTAAACTCAAAGCTGCTTTCATAAAAAAACGGGGAAGTTTTTCTAAAACGGGGGAACATAAAAAGCCCGGGGCTAAAAGGGTTTAACCCCCTTTTATACTGGGCCATGTAGTCAAAAACTGAAAGGGCTGGGATGATTTTCCCGGGTTTTATCAGAAAATTTGGGGGGCTGATATTGCTGTCCTGGGGACATAATGGTGAAGCTGGGGTTGCTGTCCGGGAGACAGAAATTGGTGAAGTTTGGAGGTGCTTTTCCTGGAGACAGAAATGGTGAAGCGGGAGATGCTGCCCTTTGGGAAACAGTAATGGGGAAGTTTGGAAAGATGCTGCCTGGGAGACAGTAAGGGTGAAGTGGAGATTTTGTCCAGGATTGGGGAAAATTATACGCGGGAAGGAAATACATAAAAATAAACCCTAGGGACGGGGCCATAGTAGGGAAACAAGGGGTACAAAGAAAAAGAAAAACCCCAATTATTCCCAAACTAGAAATCCCGAAGGAAATAGCAAACAAGAGGACTCCACTAGCAATATTTGAGGATATATTCCCAAAAAACAATTTTGGGAGCCCCATTTTTGGTGCAGGGAGGATAGAAGTAAGACAGGGAAACATGCCCCAAACCCAGGGAATACAGTCACAAAAACCCCCAAGGAAAAAGGGAAACCAAGCCTGTGCACATACATGAAATGGGTATCTGCTGGCTTTGGGAAATCGGGAAAAAACAGATGGGAGTGCAACAATGCCCAAACCCAAAAAAAATGCCATGCCCATATAAACAACAGGAAAATGCAAACTCCCTTCCTGAAAGCTTTTCCCCCTGAACTGTGTACCTCTTCAGTACGGGAAAACTGGGGGCTAAAAATTAAATTGCCGGGCATACCTCTAAAGGGGAAAAAAAGATAAAAAACCTTTCCAAAGGCCAGGGGAAAACCCTGGGTACCCACAGCCACTCAAGAGGGAGAGGTTTTTTAGTGCCAGGGAAAGGAAAAAAAAATGGCAGGAAAAGGCAGAAATCGTACACCAAATCCAGTCCCTTCCCGGGGTGGGAAAACCCCGTCGGGTGGCCTTTCCCCCTCCAAAACCCAAAAGATTCAGTTTCTAAAGCCGGAAAAAAAAAACCCCCCCCCGTAACCCAAAAAATACCACCAAATCCGATAAAATTCTTCTTTGAAATATACAGGGTTCCCAAAGCCAGCAAAAAAACAACAAAAAACTTTTTATCCTGGGCTGCTTGCAGAGGCAAAAAGGGAATGTTCGCGGGTTTTTCCCGAGAAACCCCCAAAAAGGGATCACTTGGACCAAAGAAATATGGATCCCGGGTTACAACCATACAGATGTGCAAGGAAAAAGGCAAAAGGGGGGGGGGGGGGCCTGTACATTGCAGATACTTGTTTGCACAGAACTGCTAAATGCCTCAAAAGATGTAGTGGAAAATTTTAAACAAATTTAAAGGGCGAGAACCAAAAACCCAGTCATTGTGGTAGTCTACAAACCCCCGGAGCAAAAATCCCCGCAATTTCAGGAAAGCTTTTTAAAAATTGACCACTGCTGGGAAAAACCTTCCCGCCCCCTGCACCCAACAAAACTTGCTTCCCGTGGGGTTTCAACCCTTAAAGGGACCTAAAATGGAGGAATATAGCAAAAAAAATATTGTTGCAGTAATAAAAACCAGGAGGAGCTCTGATGAAAATCACACTCACGCGAGCTTTTAAAAACTTGCAAAAAAATTCAATTTTAAACCCGCAAATAATAGAGCCCACTTTGCCCGGAGAATACACTAGACCTCACTTCACTAACAAAGATGATCTGATAAAAAAGTCCCCCATATCAAAAAAAAATATACTCAATTTACAACATAAATTTAGGTTTTAGGGCATGTAAGCGCGGAGCCCCCGAAACCCACAAAAAAGAGGGTTAGTCCGAGGGAGCATTCCCAAAAATTTAACTTCAAAAAAAAAAAATATAAAATGGGGCCAAGAAACCAAGTCCCCAAACCCATTTAAGCTGGGAAGATATAACCCAAGCAAAAACCCGGGCCCCAACTTATGCCCAGAACAGAATTTTAAATCGGGGGCACTCCCAAGTTGCAAAGGCTTATTTCCCCTAAGAAAAAAGGGGGAGTAGATGTAAAACAGAAAGAGACAGGCCTCCCTTTACAGGCGACGGAAAAAAAAAAAACAGAGCCGGTAAAAGAGGGCAATATATCTGAAATGCGAGGGAGACACTGGTCAGGGGAAATAGCAAGCATCGAACCTTTAAACTAAAGGGAAACTTATAGGGGTCAGGAATCGCGGGAAAAAACTAAAAGCCTTTAAAAGAAATGGGGAAAAAAAACCCCAAAGTATTTCTTCCCTTGGCCCCCCCCCCCAAACCCAAACCCCAGAACAACGTCCAGTATTGGGCCTCTACTTTAAAAAAGATGGGTCCTACCCCAGATGACAGCAAGGAAATGAGTGAGCTACTCAAGTCCCAATATGACTCAGTTTTTAGCAAGCCGCTAACCAGACTGAGAGTCGAAGATCAAAATTAATTTTTTATGAGAGAGCCCCAAAATTTGATTAACACAAGCCTATCCGATGTTATCCTGACGCCAAATGACTTCGAACAGGCGATAAATGACATGCCCATGCACTCTGCCCCAGGGCCAGACTCATGGAACTCTGGTTCATCAAGAACTGCAAGAAGCCCCTATCACGAGCCTTTTCCATCCTATGGAGAGGGAGCATGGACACGGGAGTGTCCCTCAGTTACTAAAAACAACAGACATAGCCCCACTCCACAAAGGGGGCAGTAAAGCAACAGCAAAGAACTACAGACCAATAACACTAACATCCCATATCATAAAAATCTTTGAAAGGGTCCTAAGAAGCAAGATCACCACCCATCTAGAAACCCATCAGTTACACAACCCAGGGCAACATGGGTTTAGAACAGGTCGCTCCTGTCTGTCTCAACTATTGGATCACTACGACAAGGTCCTAAATGCACTAGAAGACAAAAAGAATGCAGATGTAATATATACAGACTTTGCAAAGCCTTCGACAAGTGTGACCATGGCGGAATAGCGCACAAAATGCGTGCTAAAGGAATAACAGGAAAAGTCGGTCGATGGATCTATAATTTCCTCACTAACAGAACACAGAGAGTAGTCGTCAACAGAGTAAAAATCCGAGGCAGCTACGGTGAAAAGCTCTGTTCCACAAGGCACAGTACTCGCTCCCATCTTGTTCCTCATCCTCATATCCGACATAGACAAGGATGTCAGCCACAGCACCGTGTCTTCCTTTGCAGATGACACCCGAATCTGCATGACAGTGTCTTCCATTGCAGACACTGCAAAGCTCCAGGCGGACATCAACCAAATCTTTCAGTGGGCTGCAGAAAACAATATGAAGTTCAACGATGAGAAATTTCAATTACTCAGATATGGTAAACATGAGGAAATTAAATCTTCATCAGAGTACAAAACAAATTCTGGCCACAAAATAGAGCGAAACACCAACGTCAAAGACCTGGGAGTGATCATGTCGGAGGATCTCACCTTCAAGGACCATAACATTGTATCAATCGCATCTGCTAGAAAAATGGCAGGATGGATAATGAGAACCTTCAAAACTAGGGAGGCCAAGCCCATGATGACACTCTTCAGGTCACTTGTTCTATCTAGGCTGGAATATTGCTGCACACTAACAGCACCTTTCAAGGCAGGTGAAATTGCCGACCTAGAAAATGTACAGAGAACTTTCACGGCGCGCATAACGGAGATAAAACACCTCAATTATTGGGAGCGCTTGAGGTTCCTAAACCTGTATTCCCTGGAACGCAGGAGGGAGAGATACATGGAAAATCCTAGAGGGACTAGTACCGAACTTGTACACGAAAATCACTAACTACGAAAGCAAAAGACTTGGCAGACGATGCACCATCCCCCCAATGAAAAGCAGGGGTGTCACTGGCACGTTAAGAGACCATACAATAAGTATCAGGGGCCCGAGACTGTTCAACTGCCTCCCAGCACACATAAGGGGGATTACCAGCAGACCCCTGGCAGTCTTCAAGCTGGCACTGGACAAGCACCTAAAGTCAGTTCCGGATCAGCCGGGCTGTGGCACGTACGTTGGTTTGCGTGCAGCCAGCAGCAACAGCCTGGTTGATCAGGCTCTGATCCACCATGAAGCCTGGTCACAGACCGGGCCGCGGGGGCGTTGACCCCCGGAATTCTCTCCAGGTAAACTCCAGGTAAACTCACCATCAGTCCATCTCCCTCACCATCAGTACACCCACATCCATCACCCTCACCACCAGTCCATCACCCTCAACACCAGTCCATCACCCTACCCACAAGTTCATCACCCTCACCAGCAGTCCCAGACCTCCCACCTCAGTCCATCACAGTCACCACACACCAGTCCATGACCCTCTCACCTCCATCCATCACACTCACCACCCAGCCACCCACTCACCACCAAGTCCATCACAGTCAAACCACCAAATCCAATGACCCTCAACCTCCAGTCATCACACTCACCAGCCATCCATCACACTCACACCATTCCCGGACATCACACTCACCACCATGTTCCAATCACAGCACCACCATGTTCCATGTACCCTCACCACCAGTCCATGAACCTCACCACCAAGTCCCATCACATTACTCACCACCATCATCACAGCTCAACCACCAGTCCCTTCACTGTCACCACCAGTCCATGTGACCCTCACCACCATCCACCACAATCACCACCATTCCATCACACTCACGGCACCAGTCCATCACACTCACCATCCAGTCCATTCACAGTCCAACCACCAGACATGACCCCTCACCACCAGTCCCATCACAGACACACACACCAGTCCATTCACTGTCACCACCACCTAGTCCATCACAACACACCACGCAGTCCATCACACACACCAACATCCATCACACTCACCACCAGTCCCATCACAGTCACCACCATCCATCACACTCACCACCAGTCCATCACACATCACCAATCAGCACACACAGTCACCACCAGATCCATCACCCTCACGCACCAGTCCATCACACTCGCCACCCGTCCATCACACTCAACCACCAGTCTCATCACACTTTACACCACCATCCATCACAGTCACCACCAGTCCATCACACCACCACCAGTCCATCACAGACACCAACCAGTCCCACACAGTCACCACCAGTCCATCACAGTCACCACCCGTCCCATTACCCTCACCCAACCAGTCCAATCACACTCACCACCAGTCCCATCACACACTCACCACCGTCCAGTCACCATCACCACCAGTCCATCACAGTCACCTCCGATCCATGCCTTCAACCACTAAGTCCATACACTTCACTCACCAGTCATCACACATCACCCACCAGGCCATCACCCTCACCACCAGTCCATCACACTTCACCACCATCATGACCTTCACCACCAGTCCATCACAGTCACCACCAGTCCACACAACTCACCACCATCCATTACCCTCACCACCAGGCCATGACCTCACCACCATTCATACCTTCACCCCCCATCCATCACTAGTCACCACCAAGTCCATCACACTCACCACCAGTCCATCACACTCACCACTATCCATCACATTCACCCGACCAGTCCATGACCCTCACCACCAGTCCAATCACACTCACACACCAGTCCATACCACACTCACGCACCAGTACATTCACCCCCCCACCTGTACCATCACACTCACCACCAGTCCCACCCCCTCACCAACAGTCCCATCACCCTCACCACCAGACCATCACAGTCACCACCAGTCCCATCACTCCCACCACCAGTCCATCACATTCACCACCATCCATCACCTTTCACCACCAGTCCCATCACTCCTCACCACCACCATCACCGCTCACCACCATTTCCATCACTCTCACCACAAGTCCATGACCGTAAATAGAACCACCGCAGTCCGATCACCCTCACTCGACCACAAATCCCATCACCCTCACCACCATCCAAGACCTTACCACCAGTCCATCACCCTCACCAACAGTCCAATCACCCACACCACCATTCCCCATCACAGTCACCCCCGATCCATCACCCTCCACCACCATCATCACTCCAACCACCAAGTATCCATGACCCTCACACCAATCCATGACCCTCAACCACCAGTCCCACTCACAGTCACCACCAGGCTCCCACTGTCCTTCCCACACAAAGTCCATCACAGGCACCAACTAGTCCATCACAGTCACGCACCATCCATGACCTTCACCAATAGTCCATCACAGCACCACCAGTCCATCCACAGTCACACCAGTCCATCACAGTCACCCTACAGTCCATCACATGCACCACTCCAGACATGACCCTCACCACCAGTCCCTCACAGTACACCACCATCCCTGACCTCACCACAAGTCCATACAGCAACCACTCGTAAGAGCTATCACTAAGTCACGGCACCAGTCCAAGGACCCTCCACCACTAGTCCATACACAGTCACCACAGTCCATCACTGTCACCACGCAGTCCAACACATGTCCCCCCTTGGACCCCCCCCCCGTTCCATCACACACACCACCCGTCCATCAACAGTCCCCCACATAGACCATCAAGTCACCACATTCCGATCACACTCACCACACCGTCCATTCACAGTCACCAACCAGTCCCCCCATCACTCACCAGTCCAACACAGTCCACCGCCAGTCACATCACAGTCACCGCCAAGTCATCACAGAGATCAACCACCAGTCCATCACAGTCACCAACCAGCGATCCACATCCACAGTCCCCACCAGTCCATCGCAGGCACCACCCGTCACATCACAGTCACCGCCAGTCCATCGACAGTCACCACCAGTCCCAACACCATTCACCACCCGTCCATCACCATCACCCACAGTCATCACCCTCACCACCAGTTAGAGTGTAATATGTATTTTTTATTCATGATAAAATCATCGTTTAAGTTACTGTAAACATCTTCAATATTTATAGACAGGCTTGCATACTTACAGAATAACTGCCAGCTTCTTGGACGATTCATTATATAGAAATATGATAACCATTAGTTTTAAATCTTCAACACCCATGAATTGTGTAAGAGTTTCTGAAAAAACTTCCAACTTGGAAATGCTTGTAACGAGATCAGCTTAGTAAATACTTAGTGGTTGCCGAATAGTACAAACAGGTTTAATTATCCAGAACTCATTTCAATCGAAGTCCTTTCTTGAAATTTTTCTCTTATACGTTTAAAGTAAATAATTTTTTTCTAAAAGCCCTTAGAAAACTTATAAAGCAAGCATAATTTTAATTTAGTCCAAATCAACTTGAATGAAAGTGTTAGCTCACTATAGCGTGTATGTGTGTGTGTGTGTGTTGTGTGTGTAGTGTTGTGTGTGTAAGTGTGTGATGTGCTGTAGTGTGTTTGTTAGTGTGTGTGTGTGTGTGTGTGTTGTGTGCGCTGTGTGTAAGTGTAGTTGATGTGTGTGTGTGTGTGTGTTGTGTGTCTGTGAGTTTGTTGAGTGTGTGATGTTGTGTGTGTGTGTGAGATGATGTGAGTGTGTGTTGGAGAGTGGTTGTGGATGAAAAACCAGTCCATCACCATCACCAACCAGTCCAATCACACTCACCCATCAAACTACACACACACAAACATCACCTCCGTCCATCACCCACGATCACCACGTCCATCCACACTGCACTATTATTCCATCACCCTCACCACCAGTCCATCACCCTCAGCAACAGTCCATTCACCCTCAAAACCAGTCCAACACCAGGGAAGGAAGCGTGGAGGGAGTTCATCCTGAGATGACACAGATGGATGGGGGTTTTTCTTCTGAGGAAATACAGGTCCTCACCCTCCACTACTAGTCCATCACCCTCACCACCATCCCATCACCCTCACCACCAGCCCATCGACCCTCACCCACCAGTCCTTCAACCCTCTCCCCCCGTTCAATCACACTACTCACCACTCATCCCCAAACGTCCTCACCACTGGTCACATCACAGTCACCACAAGTCCCCCGCTCCGCGTCAACACCACCCATCACCCGCACCACAGTTCCATCACCCTCATCACCAGCCCAACACCCTCCCCCACAACCCCCGCCGAAGTCCTTCACCCTCCCGTCACCAGGTCAAATACCCTCACCACCAGCCCATCACCCTCACCACAATCCAATAACCCGTCACCACCACCCATCACGCTCCCCACCAGCCCTTCACTCCTCCCCACCAGTCAATCACCACACCACCAGTCCGGATCACAGTCCACCACCATGTCCATCACCCTCACCACCCTCCATGACCCTCATCACCAGTCCTCACCCTCACCACCAGTCCATCACAGACACCACCAGTCATACAACCTCACCACCAGTCCATCACACTCACCACCCTCCATCCACCCTCACCACCAGTCCACACCCTCTCCCACCAGTCGCTTTCACCCTCCCACCAGTCGCATGACCCTCACAAGTCCATCCATCACCCTCCCGCACCAGCCCTTCACCCATGCCCCACCATCCATCACCCTCCCCATTATCCATGACCCTCACTAACCACCCAATCCCCTCCCACCAGACCCTTCAACACCTCCCCACCAGTCAAGCACCCTCACAACACCAGTCCACACAGTCACAACCAGTCCATCAAACCCCTCGACCAACAGTCATCACCCTCCCACCAGTCCTTCACCCTCGCCACATTCCATGACCCTCTACGCACCAGTTATCCAACACATTCACCACGAGTCCATCACAGTCCCACCACCAGTCCATCACGTCACCCCAAACCATCCAACACATCACCACCAGTTCCGGGCCATGCACAATCTCACCACCAGTGCCATGACCCTCAGCACCATTCCATGACCCTCTTACCACCAGTCCATGACACTCACCACCAGTCCATCACCGCAACCACGGAGTCCATCACAGTAACCCACTAAGTCCTTCACATCAGCCACCAGTCCATCCACATCACCACCAGCCCATCACAGTCACCACCATCCACACATCATCCACCAGTCCCCTGAACCTACACTCACCAGGCCATCACAGTCACCACTCAGTCCATCACATCAACCACTAGTCCATCACAGTCACCACCAAGTCCATCACAGTCACACCAGTCCAATGACCCCTCACTACCATCCATCACAGTCCCACCAGATCCATGACCCTCACCACCATCCATCAGAGCTCACCACCAGTCCATCACAGTCACCCACTGTCCATCACACAGGTCACCGACCAGCTCCATCACATCACCACGCAGTCCCATTGACCCTCACCATCAATTCCATCACTGTCACCACCTGTCCATTCAACAGTCACCACCATCATCACAGTCACCACGTCCATGACCCTCACCAAACCATCCATCACAGTCACCAACCAGACCTCACAGTCACCACCAGTCCATCACGGGTCCACAACTAGTCCCTCACAGACACGCGCTAGTCCATCGCAGTCACCACCATTCATCACAGTCACCACCATCATGACCCACTCACCACCAGTCCCTGGACCCTCCCCCACCCCCACCAGTCCATGACCCGCAACCACTAGTCATTGCCCCCACCAACAGTCCCTACCCTCACCACCAGTCCATGACCCTCACCACAGTACCATGACCCTCACACACTAGTCCATCGCAGTCAACCACCATCCCATCACAGTCACCACCATCCATCACCCGCACCACCAGTCCAAGACCCTCACCACTATTCATCATAGTTCACCACCACTCCATCACCCTCACCACCAGTCATCACTCCTCTCCACCAGTCCATCACCCCACAACACATTCCAAGACCCTCACCACTAGTCCATCACAGTCACCACGTCACCAGCCATGACCCCCACCACCAGTCCATCACAGTCACCACATAGGGGGGGGATCAACACACTCACGCACCATCCATCAAACCTCGACCACGCAGTCCAAGACCCTCACCACTAGTCTAATCACAGGCAACACCAGTCCATCACATAGTCACCAACCGGTCCATCACAGACACCACCAGTCCATGACCCTAACCAGTATCCATCACAGTCAACACCAGTCCATCACAGTCACCCACCATCCATCACAGTCACACCAGTCCAATAACCCTAACCACTAGTCCCATCACAGTCCCACCAGTCCATCACACTCACCTGCCAGTCATCACATCACCCACCAGTCCACACAGTCCACCACCAGTCCATCACAGTCCACCACAAGTCCATCACGTCAACCACCAGTCCAACAACACTCCACCACAGTCATGATCCTCAACCCCAGTCCCAGACCTCACAGGGCACCACCCGGAGTCCAGTCACAGTCACCTACCAGTTACTCCATGACCCATCACCACCAGATCCATCACGCAGTCCCCACCAGTCCATCACACTCACCACTATCCATACAGTCACCACCAGTTCATCATAGTCACCACCGATTCCATCACACTCACCACCAGTCCATCACCCTCACCACCAGTCCATGACCCTCACCACCAGTCCATCACAGTCACCACCAGTCCATGATCCTCACCACCAAGATCCATCACAGTCCACCACCAGACCATCAAACTCACCACTTTCCCATCTCAGTCACCACCAGTCCATCATAGTCACCACCAGTCCATCACACTCACCACCAGTCCATGATCCTCACCACCAGTCCATGACCCTCACCACCAGTCCATCACAGTCACCAGGCAGTCCATGACTCACCCCACCAGACCATCACAGTCACCACCATTCCCATGACCCATCACAAACAGTCCATCACATCCTCACACCAGTCCATCACACTCACCACCATTCATCACAGTCACCACCAGTTCCCATGACCCATACACCTCCAGTCCATACACACTCACCAACCAGTCCCCATCACACCACCACCCAAAAAACCCCAAAGTCCATCACACTCGACCACCATCCTCACCTAGGCACCACCAGTCCATCACCCTCACACACTAGCTCCATCACCCCATCACCAGCACATCACCCTCCCCACACAGTCCTTTCACCCTCAGCACCAGTCCAATTACCCGCACCACCCAGTCCTCGACCCGACTCACCACTGGGGCCATCAAACAGTCACCACAAGTCCATCACAACCACACCACCAGCCCATCAACCCACCACCACAAGTCCATCTACCCTCACCACCAGTCCTTCACTCCTCTCCCCACCAAGCCCTTCAACCCTTCCCACCAGTCAATCACCGCTCAACCACCAGTCCTTCACAGTCCACCACCATCCATCATCACCCTTCACCACAGTCCATGACCCTCATCACCAGTCCATACACCCCACCACCATACCATCAGCAGTCTCCACCAGTCCATCAACCTCACACCAGTCCATCACACTCACCACCCATCAGATCCAGCACCCACACTCACCATTCCCCACACCACTCTCCCACCATCCTTCCCCTCTCCCTTAGTCCATTAACCCTCCCCACAGCCCATCACCCTCCCCACCACCCTTCAAGCCTCCCCACCAGTCAATCACCCTCACCACCATCCAGCACAGTCACCACCATCCACCACACCTCACCACCATCCATACGCCTCCCCACCAGGTCCTTCACCCTCCCCACCAGTCCATGACCCTCACCACCATTCCATCACATGTCACTCAACGAGTCCGCATCACGCCCCACAGTCCAACTACAGTCACCACCAGTTCCATCACAGTCACCACCATCCATCACACTCACCACCAGTCCATGACCCTCAGCACAGTCCATGACCTCTCCCCCACCATCCATGAGCCCTCACCACCATCCATCACAAGTCCCCACGAGTCCATCACAGTCACCACTAGTCCATCACAGTTCACCCCCACCAGTCCCATTCACAGTCACTCACCTCAGCCCATCACAGTCACCACCAGTCCACACAGACACCACCATTGCCAAGAACCCACACCACCAGTCCATCACATCCACACCAGTCCATCCCTTCATCCACTAGTCCATCACAGTCACCACCATCCCCATCACAGATCACCACGCATCCATGACCCTCACTACCAGACCATCACAGTCACCACCAGTCACCATGACCCACACCACCAGCTCCATCCCACAGTCCACCACGCAGTCCATCACAGTCACCACTAGTTCCATCACAGTCACCACCAGTCCCTCACAGTCACGAACCATTCCATGACCCCCCCATCAGTCCATCACAGTCACCACCTTCCATCACAGTCACCACCAGAATCCTTCACGGTCACCAATCAGTCCATGACCCGCAACCACCAGTCCAGTCACAGTCACCCCCACCAGATCCATCACATTCACCAACCAGTCCAATCACATCACCACTAGTCCATCACAGTCACCGCTAAGTCCATCGAGCAGGCACCAACCAGTCCATCACATCACCACCAGTCACATGACCCTCACCACCAGTCCATGACCCTCACGCACCATCCATTACCTCACCACATAGTCATGATCCCTCACCACCATCCATGCACACCTTCACCATCCAGGTCCATGACCCTCACCACCAAAGACCAGGACCACAACACTATCCCTTCTGCAAGACACCACGCAGCCCATCCAATCACCCCAAGTCCAACACCCTCACCACCAGTCCAAGAGAACCTCATCCACAATGTCCATCACAGTCACCACCAGAATCCATCACACCCCAGCACCAACCAGTTCCCATCACCCTCTTCCACCCAGTCCATCACCCTCACCACCAGTCCAAGAACTCCGATCACACAAGTCCATCACAGTCACCACCAGTCCATGACCCTCACAACCAGTCCATCACAGTCACCACCAGTCCATCACACTCACCACCAGTCCACACCGCTCACCACCAGTCCAAGACCCTCCACCACAATTCTAACCCAGACACCACCAGTCCATCACAGGTCACCACCAGTCCATCACAGTCACCACCAGTCCATGACCCTAACCAGAATTCCCATCACAGTCACTACCCAGTCCATCACAGTCACCCACCAGTCCAACACAGTCACCACCAGCCATGACCCTAACCACTAGGCCTCACAGTCACCACCATCCCATCACAAACACACCACCAGTCCTCACAGTTACACCACATGTCCATCACAGTCACCACCATTCCATCACAGTCACCACCAGTCCATCACAGTCACCAACCAGTCCATCACACTCACCATCCAGACCATGATCCTCACGCACCAGTCCATGACCCTCACCACCATCCATCACATATCGACCACCTAATCCATCACAACTCACCACTAGTCATCCACAGTCACCACCCCAGTCATCATAGTCACCACCAGCCATCAACACTCACCACCAGTCCATCAACCCTCACCACCATCCCATGACCTCACCACCAGTCCATCACAGTCACCCACCAGTCCATGATCCTCACCACCAGTCCAATCACACGTCACCACCATCCAACCCACACACCACCTATACCATCTCAGTCACTCACCAGACCATCATAGTCAACACCATTCGCATCACCCTCACCGGACCAGTCCATGAATCCCACCACGCAATCCATGAACCCTCACCACCAGTCATCACAGACACCAGCAGGTCCCCCACGACCTCACCACCAGTCCATCACAGTCACCACCATCCATACCCTCACCACACCAGCATCACACTCAACACCAGTCCATCACACTCGACACCACCAGTCCAACACATGTCACCATCCATTCATGAAACCTCACCTCCAGCCCACACACTCACCACCAGTCCATCACACTCACCACCATTCCAACACACTCACTCACGAGGTCCCAACACAATGGCACCACCAGTCCATGACCCTCACACATCCCCGTCCATGACCCTCACCACCAGTCCATCACACTCACGCACCAGTCTCATCACACTCCACCACAGTCCCTTCACAGTCACCACACAGTCCAATGGACCCTCACCAACCAGTCCATCAGCACATCACACCAGTTCTCCATCACACTCCCCGAACCCAGTCCATCAGACACACACCACCAGTCCATCATAGTCACCACCAGTCCTAGGACCCTCTAAACCACCATCCATCACAGTCACCACCAGTCCATCACATGTCAATAGCCAGCATCCATGACCTTCACCACCAGTCCATCACATTTCACCACCAGTCCATGACCCTCACCTAACAGACCATCACACTCACCACCAGTCCATCACACTCCAAGCTCACCATAAACCCCAGTTCCATCACAGTCACCACCATCCATGAGCCTCACCTCCATCATCACACCACCACCAGTCCCATCACACCACCACCAGTCCATCCACACACACCACCATCATCACAGGCACCACCAGTCCATCACCCTCACCACCTAATCCATCACCCTCATCACCAGCCCATCACCCTCGTCTCCCCCACCAATCCTTTCACCCTCACACCATCAATACCCTAACCACCGATACCTTCGACGCCTTTAACAGTCCATCAGCTATTCAGCCACAAGTCATCACATACCACCCTCACCACCAGCCCATCACCCTCACACAAGTTCGCATCACCCTCACCACCAGGCCCATCACTCTCTCCACCAAGCCTCTTCACCCTGCCCCACCATTCTAATCACCCTACACCACCAGTCCTCACAGTCACCACCAGTCCATCAACCCTCACCACCAGTCCATGACCCCATCACAGCAGTCCATCAACCCTCACCAACATCCATCACAGTCTACCACCAGTCCATTCACCTCCCCACCAGTCCATCACAACTTCACACCACCAGTCCATCAACCCTCACCACCATCGATCACCACTCCCCACCAGTCCCTTCCACCCTCACCCACCAGTCCCATGACCCTTCACCACCAGTCCATCACCCTCCGCACCAGCCCTTCACCCTCCCCACCAGTCCTTCACCCTCCCTTAGTCTCATGACCCCTCACCCCCAGCCCATCACCCCCCACCAGCGCCTTCAACCCTCCCCACCATTCACTCACCCTCACCAACCAGTCCATCAAAGTCACAACCAGTCAATCACCCACACCAACCAGTCCATCACCCTCCCCACCAGTGCCTTCACCACTCCCACCAGTCCATGACCCTCACACATCCATTCCCATCACAGTCCACCCACGAGTCCATCACAGACCACCACCAGTCCATTCCACATCAGTCACCACCAGTCCATCACAGTCACCACCAGTCCATCACACTCACCACCAGTCCATGACCCTCACCACCAGTCCATGACCCTCACCACCAGTCCATGACCCTCACCACCAGTCCATCACAGTCACCACGAGTCCATCACAGTCACCACTAGTCCATCACAGTCTCCGACCGTCCCATCAACTTTCACCACCAGCCCATCCCAGTCCACCTACCAGTCCATCACAAAGTCCCCCACCCCCCAAAAACCACCAGTCCATGACCCTCACCACATCCATCACAGTCACCACCAGTCCTCACAGTTCACCACTAGTCCATCACATTCACCACCAGTCCATCACAGTCACCTACCAGTCCATGACCCTCACTATCCAGTGTCCATCTCAGTCACCACCAGTCCCATGACCTCACCAGCATCCATCAAGTCACCACCAGTCATCCAGTCACCACTAGTTCCACACAGACACCAACAGTCAATGACCCTCACCAAGCCACCATTCCATCACTAGTCCACCACCAGTCCATTCACATTCACCACCAGTCCATCACAGTCACTCACTAGTCCCATCCACAGTCACCGCTAGTCCATCGCAGTCCAACCAACCAGTCCATCACATGTCACACACCATCCATGACCCTCATCCGCAACACCAGTCCAAGACTCCCCTCACCTACCAGGTCCATGACCCTCACCAACTAGTCCATTACCCTCACACCAGACCATGACCTCACACACCAGTCCATGGACCCTCACGACACCAGTCCATGTCCCTCGACCACAATCCATCCAGTCACCACACCACCCCATCCCAGTCACAACCAGTCCTCACCCTCACCACCAGTCCAAGACCCTCACCACTATCCACACAGTCACCACCCATCCATCACCGCACAAAGCCACTCAGTCAATCACCCCTCTCCACCAGTCATCACCCCCACCAACCAGTCAAGACCCTCACCACTATACCATCACAGACACCACCAATCATGACCCTCAACAGACCAGTCCATCACAAGTCACAGACCGATCCATCACACTCACCACCAGTCCTCACCTCACGCCTCAGGAGAGTCAACCACCGACCAAACCCTCACCACGAAGTCTATCACAAGTATCACACAACCGTCCATCACAGTCTCCACCCACCAACAGTCCCATCACAGACACCACCAGCCCATGACCCAAACCAGTAGTCCAATCACAGTCACAACCATGTCCATCACAGTCACCACCATCCATCACGTCACCAACCAGTCCATGACCCTAACCACCATAGTCATCACAGGTCCGACCACCAGTATCCATCACACTCACCACCATCCAATCACAGTCACCAACACAGATCCATCACTAGTCACCACCTGTAGTCCAACACAGTACACCACCCATCATCACAGTCACCACCAGATCCAACACACCATCACGCACCAGTCCATGAGATCCTCACCACCAAAGTCCATGACCCTCACCACTCAGATCCATCACAATCCCACCATCATCACACGCACCACTAGTCACTATCACTGTCACCACCGCAAGATCCATTCCATATGTAGTATCTCCACCGATCCGAATCACACTCACACACCATCAGCTCCATACTAACCCCGCTCACCACCACGCAATCGAATAGACCCTCACCACCAGTCCATACACAGTCACCCCAACCAGTCCATGCATCCTAACACCACCGTTGATCCTCAACAGTTACCACCACCCATTCTCTCATCACATTCACTTCACAAATTCCATCTCCAGTCACCACCAGGTCCCCATACATAGTCACCACAGTCCATCACACCTCAACCACCCCGCCAAAGATCCTCTACCACCATGTCCAGACCCTACACCACCAGTCCATCACAGCGTCACACACCGAGCGCAGCATCCCCGACCTTCATCCCACCAGTCCATCACACGTCTCCAACACCATCCATGACCTCACCACCCCTGTCCACATCACACTCACCACCAGATCCATACATCAAACTCGCACACAACCTAGTGCAATCACAGTCACCACCATTTCCATAGACCCTTCACGCTCCATCCATCACACACACCACCATTTATTTTACATTCTACAGCCTCACCACACATATTCCATCACACTCAACCACCATTCCAACACATAGGAGCACTCACCATCCCCATGGACCCTCACCGACCAAGTCCATGAAGATCCCACAGACCAACCACGTCCCATCACTACTCACGTCACACAGTCCAAGCACAACTCACCACCAGTTCCTTCTACAGTCACCACCTGGAGTCCATGGACCCCACTCTTCCGACCAGTTCCATCACAAACACCACTCAAGTACTTCACAACTCGACACGGACCAGTCCCCATCCCACTCACCACCGAGTCCAACATAGCTCACGACCAACCAGTTCCATGACCCTCACACAACCAGTCCATCACAGCGTATCACGCACCTAAGAACCAATCACAAGTATCACCACAGTCCATCAAACTCACCCTTTCCCATCACACTCACCACCAGTCCATTCACGACCACCTCCAGTCCATCACAGTCACCACCAGTCCATCCACTCACGCACCCGTCCATCACACATCACCAGCATGTCCTTCACAGGTCAACAGGCCACCAGTCCAGACAACCCTCACCACCAGTCCATCAGCACTTAGGCCACCAGTCATCACACTCACGCACCATCCGTTCACACTCCATCACACACCAGTCCATCACAGTACACCACCCAGTTCATCCACAGTCACCACCAGTCCCATCACATTCACCACCCAGATCTAGGACCATGACCCTCACCCCCATCCATCACACTCACCACGCAGTCCATCACACTCACCACCATCCAATCACTCCCTCACCACCACCCATCACAGTCAAAACCACCAGCCCATGACCTTCACCACTAGTCTCTCACATCAACCACAAGTCCATCACACTCACCAACAGTCCATAAACCCACACCACCATCCATCACACTCACGCACCAGCCCATGACCTTCCACCCCCAGTCCCATCCCACTCAACCAGCCATTCCCCACAACACTCACCAACCAGTCCCATTACCCTCTCCACCAGGCCATGACCTACACCACCAGTCCATGACCACTCACATCACCAGTCCACCAGAGTCAACCACCAGCACATCACACTCAACACCAGTCCAATCACACCACCACTACTCACCACTAGTCCATCACTGTGTCCACACCAGTCCATGACCCTCACCACCAGTCCCATCACACTCACTCAACCAGTCCATCACACTCACGGCACCAGTAACATCACCCACCCCACCTGTCCATCACACTCACCACCAGTCCATCACCCTACACCACCAGTCCCATCACCCTCGACACAATTCTACAACCAGTTCCCATCACAGTCACCACCAGTCCATCACCCCCGCACCAGCCCTTCACCACCCCACCAGTTCCTTCACCCCTCTCCCTTCTAGAGTCCCATGACCCTCACCACCAGCCCATCACCCCCCCATCCGGAGCCCTTCACCCTCCCCACCATCAATCACCCTCACCACCAGTCCATCACAGTCCCCACCAGCCATCACCCTCACCACCATCCTTTCACCCTCCTACACCAGTCCCTTCACCCTCCCCACCAGTCCATGACCCTCACCACCAACCATCACAGTCACCTAGAGTCCATCACAGTCACCACCAGTCCATCCCAGTCACCACCAGTCCATCATCAGTTCACCACTCAGTCCATCACACTCACCACCATTCCAGTACCCACAGCACGCAGTCCATGACTCCTCACACCAAGTCCATGACCCTCAACCACAGCCCATCCAGCACCACGATCCATCCCGAGTCACCCACAATTCCCATCCACAGTCACCCACCATTCCCATCACAGTCACCACCCAGCACCATACACATTCCACCACCTGTCCATCACAGTCCCACCAGTCCATGACCCACACACACCATCCACTCACAGTCCCCACCATGATCCATCACAGTCACCACATAGTCCATTCACAGTCACCACCAGTTCCATCACAGTCACACTACACGCAGGACTCTTCATTGATGGGCCTGCGCTCACCCTTCTCCAAGTCATTCAACGAGTCACGACAACTCAGTCCACATGGACGCTCTCCACCACCAGTCAATCACCGTCACCACCAGTCCATCACAGTACATCACTAGTCCATCCGGACAGTGTCACACAAGTCCCATCACAGTCAAACCTCAATTCCAAGACCCTCACCATCATCCATCACAGTCACCACAGTGCCATCACCGCTCACCACCAGTCCATCACAGTCACCAACATCCATGGGTGACCCTCACCACCAGTCCATCACAACACCACCATCCATCACAGTCACCACCAGTCCATCATCAGTCACCACTAGTCCATCACAGTCACCCGCAGACCATATCGCAGTCCACCACCAGTCCCATCAATCAGTCACACCCCCAGTCCATGAGCCTCACCACCAGTCCATGACCCTCACCACCAGTCCGATGACCCTCACCACTAGTCCCATGACCCTCACCACCCGTCCAAACCCCTCACCACCAGTCCCATTGGACCCTCACCACCATCCATGACCCACACCACAATTCCATCGCAGCACCTACCAGCCCATCCAGTCAAACCACCAGTCCATCCCCCCACCACCGAGTCGAAGACCCTCACACCACATGAGTCATCACAGTCACCACCAATCATCACCGCCCACGCACCAGTCAATCACCCTCACCACAGGTCCATCCCCCTCACCGACCAGTCAAGACCCTCACCACTAAGTCCATCCACAGTCCACCAACCGTTCCATGAACCCTCACAACCAGTCCCTCATCAAGTCACCAGCAGTATAATCACACTCACCACCAGTCCATCACCCTCACCACAAGTCCAAGACCCTCACCACTTCTATCACAGTCACCACCGAGTACCATCAACAAGTCACCACCTAGTCCATGGACCCTAGTACAATAGTCCATCACAGTCCCACCACCAGTCCATCACAGTCACCAACCATCCATCACAGTTCACCACCAGTCCATGACCCTAACCACATCCATCACAGTTCACCCACCAGTCCATCACACTCACCACAATTCATCACATCACCCCCAGTCCCATCACAGTATACCACCCATGTCCATCACAGCACCACCATCCATCACATTCACCACCATTCCATCACACTCACCAAACCAGTCCATTGATCCTCACCACAGTCCCATGACCCTCACGCACCGAGTCATCACAGTCCTCCACCATCCATGACCCTCACCCCAGTCCATCACAGTCAGCCAAATATTATATTGATGAAGGGGCCAGTTCTCATCACACACACCACTAGTCCAGTCAACAGTCACCATCCCCAGTACATATAGGTCACCCCAGTTTTCCATCCACACTCACAACCAGTACCATCACCGCTCACCCACCAGTCCATGACCCTAAAACACCAGTCCATCACGAGTCACCACACAGTCCATCACAGTTCTCCACGGCACTATCCATCTCATGTCACCTACCAGTTCCCATTCATATCCCACCATACCAGTCACCATCACAAACTCACCACCTAGTCCATGATCCCTCATCCACCAGTCCATGACCCTCACCACCAGTTCATCACAGTCACCAGCAGTCCCAGACCTCCCACCTCAGTCCATCACAGTCACCACACACCAGTCCATGACCCTCTCACCTCCATCCATCACACTCACCACCCAGCCACCCACTCACCACCAAGTCCATCACAGTCAAACCACCAAATCCAATGACCCTCAACCTCCAGTCATCACACTCACCAGCCATCCATCACACTCACACCATTCCCGGACATCACACTCACCACCATGTTCCAATCACAGCACCACCATGTTCCATGTACCCTCACCACCAGTCCATGAACCTCACCACCAAGTCCCATCACATTACTCACCACCATCATCACAGCTCAACCACCAGTCCCTTCACTGTCACCACCAGTCCATGTGACCCTCACCACCATCCACCACAATCACCACCATTCCATCACACTCACGGCACCAGTCCATCACACTCACCATCCAGTCCATTCACAGTCCAACCACCAGACATGACCCCTCACCACCAGTCCCATCACAGACACACACACCAGTCCATTCACTGTCACCACCACCTAGTCCATCACAACACACCACGCAGTCCATCACACACACCAACATCCATCACACTCACCACCAGTCCCATCACAGTCACCACCATCCATCACACTCACCACCAGTCCATCACACATCACCAATCAGCACACACAGTCACCACCAGATCCATCACCCTCACGCACCAGTCCATCACACTCGCCACCCGTCCATCACACTCAACCACCAGTCTCATCACACTTTACACCACCATCCATCACAGTCACCACCAGTCCATCACACCACCACCAGTCCATCACAGACACCAACCAGTCCCACACAGTCACCACCAGTCCATCACAGTCACCACCCGTCCCATTACCCTCACCCAACCAGTCCAATCACACTCACCACCAGTCCCATCACACACTCACCACCGTCCAGTCACCATCACCACCAGTCCATCACAGTCACCTCCGATCCATGCCTTCAACCACTAAGTCCATACACTTCACTCACCAGTCATCACACATCACCCACCAGGCCATCACCCTCACCACCAGTCCATCACACTTCACCACCATCATGACCTTCACCACCAGTCCATCACAGTCACCACCAGTCCACACAACTCACCACCATCCATTACCCTCACCACCAGGCCATGACCTCACCACCATTCATACCTTCACCCCCCATCCATCACTAGTCACCACCAAGTCCATCACACTCACCACCAGTCCATCACACTCACCACTATCCATCACATTCACCCGACCAGTCCATGACCCTCACCACCAGTCCAATCACACTCACACACCAGTCCATACCACACTCACGCACCAGTACATTCACCCCCCCACCTGTACCATCACACTCACCACCAGTCCCACCCCCTCACCAACAGTCCCATCACCCTCACCACCAGACCATCACAGTCACCACCAGTCCCATCACTCCCACCACCAGTCCATCACATTCACCACCATCCATCACCTTTCACCACCAGTCCCATCACTCCTCACCACCACCATCACCGCTCACCACCATTTCCATCACTCTCACCACAAGTCCATGACCGTAAATAGAACCACCGCAGTCCGATCACCCTCACTCGACCACAAATCCCATCACCCTCACCACCATCCAAGACCTTACCACCAGTCCATCACCCTCACCAACAGTCCAATCACCCACACCACCATTCCCCATCACAGTCACCCCCGATCCATCACCCTCCACCACCATCATCACTCCAACCACCAAGTATCCATGACCCTCACACCAATCCATGACCCTCAACCACCAGTCCCACTCACAGTCACCACCAGGCTCCCACTGTCCTTCCCACACAAAGTCCATCACAGGCACCAACTAGTCCATCACAGTCACGCACCATCCATGACCTTCACCAATAGTCCATCACAGCACCACCAGTCCATCCACAGTCACACCAGTCCATCACAGTCACCCTACAGTCCATCACATGCACCACTCCAGACATGACCCTCACCACCAGTCCCTCACAGTACACCACCATCCCTGACCTCACCACAAGTCCATACAGCAACCACTCGTAAGAGCTATCACTAAGTCACGGCACCAGTCCAAGGACCCTCCACCACTAGTCCATACACAGTCACCACAGTCCATCACTGTCACCACGCAGTCCAACACATGTCCCCCCTTGGACCCCCCCCCCGTTCCATCACACACACCACCCGTCCATCAACAGTCCCCCACATAGACCATCAAGTCACCACATTCCGATCACACTCACCACACCGTCCATTCACAGTCACCAACCAGTCCCCCCATCACTCACCAGTCCAACACAGTCCACCGCCAGTCACATCACAGTCACCGCCAAGTCATCACAGAGATCAACCACCAGTCCATCACAGTCACCAACCAGCGATCCACATCCACAGTCCCCACCAGTCCATCGCAGGCACCACCCGTCACATCACAGTCACCGCCAGTCCATCGACAGTCACCACCAGTCCCAACACCATTCACCACCCGTCCATCACCATCACCCACAGTCATCACCCTCACCACCAGTTAGAGTGTAATATGTATTTTTTATTCATGATAAAATCATCGTTTAAGTTTACTTGTGAACAACTTCAATATTTATAGACTGATGCATCTTAGGCAGAATAAGTGTCCAGCTTCTTGAAGATTCATTATATAAAACGATGATAACCATTAGTTTAATCTCAACAGCCATGAATTTGAAGATTTCCTGAAATATTCCAAACTTGGAATCCTTGGAACGAGATCAGTTAGTAAATATATGTGGTGCCGAATAGGTAGAACTGGTTAATTAGCAAGAACTCATTTAAAATTAAGTCATTTCTGAAATTTTCTCTTATACGTTTTAAGATATATTTTTTTTCTAAAAGCACCTTAGAAAACCTTATTATAGCAAGCATAATTTAATTTAGCCAAATCCAACTGAATGAATGTGTTAGCTCATGTGTGTGTGTGTGTGTGTGTGTGTGTGTGTGTGTGTGTGTGTGTGTGTGTGTGTGTGTATGTGTGTGTGTGTGTG